>QFES01000452.1:1869-12538 GCA_003316375.1 Tylopilus plumbeoviolaceoides
ACAATAAGCGCCACAAAGAGCGCCACATGGAGGAAGCGCCACAAAGAGCGCCACAATAAGCGCCACAAAGAGCGCCACCGCCGAGAGAACCAGGCTGCCTGGTTCCAGAAGGAGAGTGTTAGACGCTTCCAGAGACGCTTCCTTAGTATTGGAGACGCTTCCAGAGACGCTTCCAAAGACGCTTCCAGAGACGCTTCCCTAGCATTGGAGACGCTTCCATAGCATTGGAGACGCTTCCAGAGACGCTTCCAGAGACGCTTCCACGGGAAGCCGCAGGCTGCCTGTGGCCAGAAGTAGAGTGTTAGGTGCATCCCGGTGTCCGGATGAATGTTACCTACACTTCCCCTTTGAGACACGACGTCGAGGCGCTGAACGTAGGCGAGGAGGTGATCGGTGCCCTTTGGGTTGAATATGAGTCTGAGTTGCACGACAAAATGGCCTGCCGTCCACATGTCAATAGTGCACTTCCAAGATACAACCTCGAAACTGTACCTTCAATGCCTCGGTGCGGCCAGTCGCTATTAGATCCAGGACTGATAACGACAGTGTCGTAAAGTCCGCGAGGGTAATCGGGAGAACTGGGCAATGCTCTGAGTGTCTGTGGCGCATCCACTTGTGTATCTTCGTGGTAGAGGTGCTGTTGGACACGCAGCCTATACCATACCTGGATGTCATCAAATGGGAGTTCGCAATGAGATCCCTGCGTCCTGATGCCTGAGACGTCGTGAATCTTCGTAGGATCTTGAATACACTGTAAAAACTCCCTAAGAGCGGGGCGGAGGTCCGTGATTCCAAAGTGCGCAGCAGCTTCATCGACAGTCGTTTGAAGGGAGGGCTTGTTTGCGAGGTGAAAGGCAGTAGTGGAGCTTGCGAAGGTGCGATGTGGCTTTAGGACGTTCGGGATGCGACCACGCGCTACCGCATCGGCGATGACAAAGTAGTCGACCGACGAACCGGATATCTTCACATGTTCGTGGAGTGAAGCAGTGTCTGACTCGTCATGGTCATCTTCGCGGTTGAATTCAAGGTCATCTTCCTCAGAAAGGGAAGAGTCTTTGTGCCGGGTTTCGAAATACGTGGCAATGTCGAACCTGAAACACTTATCGGAGCGATCCAGATGTCGAGCAATCTGATCGTAGTAGTTCTGATTGTTCCCTAAACGAGCAGGGGCCTTGACTTCTTGAACGTGTGCATGCTCGGTTGCATCGGCCGACCATTGCATGACAGGACCCGAGCGTCGAATGCTCGGTACTACGCTTTGCAAGAGCTCCAACTTTGGTATCTCCCACGAGTCTTTGCGACCGCCAGCCTGCATGATGGCGTCTTTGTTGTCGTGAAATAATCGAAGTGCGTCAGTTAACTTGCTGAGAGACTGATCGGAGAAGTTCGGTGCCTGAGCCAGATAACGGAACTCGGCCAGCGCACGGATTGCGATAAGGAATCGGCGAGGGACCGCACCGGCGATAATGCCCACGATGTAACGTTGAATTGACCGGTGGTCGCGTCCCGTAACCTGTTTCAAATTCGATATCCCCTCCTCGAACCCGCGGTACCCAACTGCAGGTTGCACAAGCGAGAAACGAAAGTCGATCTCCGCAGCGGTGGCAACCACAACACACCATTTAACGTCGTGGTCCCAGGAAAATCGGTGGAAGTGATGAAGAGTTTCCGGATGAAGGAACATGGACGGACAAGACAATGGCCAATCCACCCAAAACGGCTCAATGACGCCGTTCAAGAAAGCGGCCCTAGCGATCTTCAAGAATGCTTTGTAGTCATCGGGGGAACACTTTTTATGCGCCTGGGAGATGGCGTGAAGGGTACGGGAGCCAGTGCGTGGAGGATGGGGATCGGGGTCACCGAACTGTTTTGAAGTGGCTATCGTGAGCGAGGATGCTTTGGGGCCCACACACGCAACGAGTGATTGTTCTGGCGTGTCTCTGATGTAAGCAGCGAGTGGGGTATAACAGTACCGCAAATTACCAGCGGGGTCGCTCATCATGACCCCGACCCGGGCGGCTATCTTGAGTGGTTCCAAGACTTCATGCAAAGCTCGATGGATGAGCCTGTCATGTAGAAGTCCCCGGGTGCGCGTATCTTTGTGAGTGAACTTGGCGATGGGGAGGAGAGCGAGCAGTAGGTACGTATGCATTGAGATTTTAGAATGAATTGTTGGATCGATGTTGGCGATGCTGATAAGCAGAGGGTAGGCCATTCGGTTGCCGCTAATCACAGATATATTTGTTTTATCCGACGACAGTACGACGCCGAGCGTTGTTGCACCTTCGGGGAGTTTTTCCTGGTATTGATGCATGATGGATACGATGAAGCTCAATAAACGTGAACTTACCTGGATCTCCCATGCGTGTTCTCCGCTCAACCAGTCTTCGTATATACGGCATACCCGAGCAGCCGAAGTCCACACCCTATCTTTCCGCCCCGGCCCCAGGCAGTCTGGCGCCGGCAGCGCACTCCATGGCCTAGAGCGACTCCGGCGACTCCGAGTCCGCGCCACAATTTGTGGCATACCCAGGCTGTCAAGGAACAACCCAACTCTCTCGTAGTGTTCCTTAGCCACTAGAGCCACTCACCATCGCTCGGCTCTCAGGCTGTTCGCGCACCCTCGCCGCAGTCCGCCTAGCTCATTGCGTCTGCACGAGCCTTAAACTTGTGCACTTCGTCGGAGAAATCTGTGGAGTTCAGGGGTGTCCTGCAGCCTTCTTCTGTATGAAGGCAACAGTGATTGTTATACTCGACATACGGTGGCGCATATTATGATTCCTTCAAGAAATGTTGCCAGGGGTCCAGTCATACATGCTCAACGAAATAAATAGTGTACCATATCAATATCGTGTTGAGCAAGAATCAATTGTCCATCCTGTGCGCCCGGCGGGCGTTTTAAATCTACGCCCCGTTTCACGTTCATCGGGTATCGCACCTCACCTATCCTGCCCGACCAATCAAAGTCCACCAACCTCCACTCCAGTCGGTCCTTGTGGAGCATCACATTCGTATCTCGAATGTCTCCATGAACGAATCCCGCCTGGTGAAGTGCCATCAACTTGGTTTTCAGCTCGTCCTTGACCCCCTCCTCTTGACGAAAAGAGAGGCTCTTGCGCTGAAAAAGACACTGATAGTCCACGACAACCATCTTCCAGCCTCCTACCACTGTCTTCAAACGCCCCGAGCGATGGTGCGATCCCCCAGCTAGCACACAGCGCGTGTACCTCACGATTATATCCTCGCACGAACTTGACGCAGAGCAGCTCATCGTCATCCGTCCGCGCCACGAAAAGTAGCTTACCGGCCTGTAGAGAGCACACATACTTGAAACCCTTCTCGCCATCTGAGTTGCGATAGGAACGAGGGTGGGGAAACTCGGGTTGGAAGGAACGGAAGTTGGCAGGCCTGTCGTTAAACTCTTGGTAGCGGGTCTCGGAGCGCTTTGACCGCGTTCATGAGCGCACTCACGTGTCGAGCGGCTATTCGTCGTAGGGCAATAAGGCTCAGCGGCCTTCGAAAATGATCATGTACCGACGACCGTTTACATGAAGATCTCCATCAGTGACACAACCACCCGATGAGCTTGGCACGATGCCTACGCCGACTTGACGAAATATCTCGATAAACGTTTCCTGCCGCTCCTTCTCTTTGGGATGAAAGACAGCCATTTTCGAGAACAGTTGCGCGACGAGAGCGTTGATGTCACTTTTGGCATCATAGTTGCGTTGTTTGTCTTCAAAATCGTGACATTCGTCCACTAGACGACCAAAGATGGGATCTAGTAGCGTGACTGGAATGCCCGCACATGTAGGATCGGGCCGAGACCAATTAATCCTGCGACCAGTCGCTTGCAGGCCGTTAAACTCCATAGGCATTGCTTGATCAGAGGGGGCCCTCAGCGGGGTGGAGGCTAACTCCTGGAAATACTGGGCTCGGGGATCTTGAGGGTCGTGTAGGAGTTGGAGCGTTTCTAGACTGAATGAGTACAATGAAAGCCCGTAGCGTTAGCCTGCTCACGATGCTCAGCCACCTGTTCCACTACGATCTGGGGACTATCGTGACTTTATAGAGGTCGAGAGCATAAGCATCGACATTCCGCAGATGCACCTTCTTGATTTCGTTCTGGAAGCCGTCGACCGATAAGTAGCCAGACGTCGCGACCTCGAAAGAGCGCTCCTTGACTCAACATTAAATGGGAACTGGCTCCAGGCCTTCTGCAAAAGAGAAAACAAAAAACGTTTTTTAAAGAGAGACAGAAACAGAGCCCATCCTTACCGACGACGAGATGGAGTAACCCTCTTTTTCGGCAGGGTATAGTTTCCTCCTCACCCAAGGGGTCGCCTAGTTGAGAGGTGGAGTATTGACCTAACTTGTTCATAGAGTTAGAGGCGAGTACATCGCATGCATTCGAGACGCAGTACAAATTGATACCTCGAACGGGTGAGTCGGGCCCAACAGCCTGGATGAGAATGCATTGTTTCAGCGCTGATGATGATATCCAGCGGGACCTGGATCGAAACGGCGATGGGGGGAGCACCACGCAGCCAATAATACAGCTTTCGCGAATCGCTCATGTGACCAAGGTTCGTTTCAGGGAGACGCCTTGTCATGTTTTCGTCCACAGCTGTTACATACGAGGTCCATCTACGGCCACGTCTTACAAGAAGTCAAGAAGATACGTTTCCAGCCTTAGCTTTCCGTTCATCTCTAATCCCAGCCCACCAACTGAGAGCGAGAGATATGATGCACGCAACAAGCGTCACCTGCAAACTCCCCAGGTAACATTCCTTACCATCAAAGCACTGGTGTTCCGATGGCAGTTCACGGGACACCAGGCTCCTCAATGACAAGACATGCGCTCCCACTGAAGAGCGCATGTCCTCCGCAGGCGCATGGGCGTCGAGGTAACGTCCAAACATGAGGGAGAAAAGGTTACCTCCTAAGACGGGGGAGAAAGAGACGAAACCCCAGTTCTCAGAGAAGTGAGCTAGTGCAGGGAATAAAAGTTAGAGCAAATTATAGGTACAAGAAAAGTGGACCCACCTATCCCAAACCACTCGATCATGATCGTTGGGTAGCTTCCGAACAAAGATCCATATGCAAGCCCCAATAGAAGGGTCGCTACCCACAGTGTCTCGACAGAAGAGACAATGATTGCAGATGCTTGAGAAACGATGAAGAGGGAGGAAACGATACAGAGACAGTAAGCCCTTGGGAGGCGAAGACGGGTGTGTGCGAAGTCAGATAATAAACCTTTCATTTTGTCAGCTGGCGTCTGACGGGTTAGCGAGGAGTAAACCATACCGATTAGAATACGCCCAGCGAAGTTCCCTAAACTCAAAATAGATACCTGAGCAGCTTGCCACCGGGATGCTTCAAGATCGTCGTAGGTTTCGTGCGTGTTGGCATAGAGCGCTTGAGAGATTGAACCAACATTGTTTATATCTATAAGGTGAGGATAAGTCGTTAACTCTCCAACAGATATTGACGGACTTACACATGAGACCAGTGCCACTACCTGGAAAAAAGGTAAGCATCAGCTAGAGACATTCGCAGCAATGGTTACCCACATATGCCCATAATCATGAAAATAAGATAGAAGTCTGGAGTAAGCCAAAGTCGCTTTCCGTGAATATCCGGTAACCCATCTTTGTCACCAACGCTTCTTTCTTGCAGTGCGACGGCAGAGCGTGGGACGAGGACATGGCACGAAGCCGGCTCTTGCTCGTGTGATAGGAGCGGGGCAGAATCCGCTTCCGCTTCTGCCTCGGCCTGTGACTCTGGATCCCTATGCACCTGACCCTCTCCGACGAAGACGACACCTTCTGCACTGGGGAGAGAGTCGTACCCCTCGATCATGGCGCGTGCACTCGTCTGTTCAAGAGGAACCGGCTTGATAATGAACAAACCGATGAGCATCGGGAGAGCTGTTCCGAGGGCAAGAACCAGTAGGAAGCCGGATGCATCACCAGGAAACAGTGTATGTGCGAGCAGCGAGAACCAAAAAGCCGAAAGTCCGAAACCCGACAAGACGAGACCAGTCGTGGTAGCACGCTAAGTAGCATGAGCCAGCATCGATGCAGAAGAAGAGAAACAGCACGTACAGCGCCGGACGAAAAACTCTTCGCTGTCGTATTCATAGCAGCGCTGAGGCCCGCATTGCCTCCCAACCCCGTCATAAAGCTGCACGCGACGAGCAATGCAAGATGAAGCGGCGAAACTGTGGTGTCATTGCCCAAGCCGTCGTCATACATCTGTTTGATACCGATGTAGCCAACGAAGAGACAGATTGAAGCACCAATGAGCGGGATGCGCGGGCCCTTATGATCGACGATGCGACCCCAGACTGGGCCGGAGGTGTATACACCCACTGAGTGAATGGATTAACGCGGGGTAGAAAAAGGATACTCGAGCTCGTACTATTTCCTGCGAGACCGATGATATTAAGTTGCGTGTGTGATACTCGAAGGCGAGCGCCGAGTTGGGGTGCATATGCTGGGGAGTCGGGATGCTCGTGAGTTTGGGACGTTCCGGGATGGATAGCGACACACCAGAATATATCTGGAAAACCGCCATTCAGTCTTGCGTCCATACTGCAGGGTGATTCACTCACATAGTTGGTTCCAGAGCCCAACGCGGCGAGGACAGATCCGAGCAGCATAACGATCCGAGATAGCCCATGCGGTTGTGCCAACAAATTGGCGTTTATCCACTCCATTGTAGAAGACGCTGGCAAGAAGATGAAGGGGGAAAAAGCCGGTCTCGCTAGCGTCGCAGAACCGACTGACAGACGGTCACAAGTGTCATATTTAGACTAGGTAGTGTGACTATTCGGAACTCCGTCACGTTGCAAAGATCACACTGTGACGCTGATGGTCGAGAAGTCGCGTCAGATCACACAACGAGTTATGAGCTCCTTGCATCCCGGCAAAATCGTTAAAAGAAAATGCAAGACTGATACTGTGAAGGCTCTCATTGTTTCAAGGATCTTGTGAGCATGCGATAGCTTCGTAGGGGACGTCGACTCACTGGCAAGCATGATTCAAACCTCGCTCACCTCCAACTTGAACTTGACCCACCCCATTCCGAGGTTTACCTACCGTGAAGTGGGACGGGGTCTGTACTCAGCCAGTCCGTGAGTCGGTGGTGCTAAAGTGGCCGGCGTATGCTTGACTATTACACACACCCTCGCAGTCACTTTTAGCTGAGACTCGCAGCGTTTCTGCAGGGCAATGGTACTATGACACTTTCCCGAGAACGCACGGTGTCGAGATGCAGACTTTCCCATTGAATTCCACTGACCCGGGTCTATTAGATGAATTGTCCCCCTACGGTCTTTCCACTCAGTCTGAGCCTGAGGGCTCTCGGCCTAAATTCAATGTCACCCGTCATGATGTCCCCGGCTATTTATGCTAACATCTATCGATTTAGGAGAGAGCCGCGTATGTTGGCCATCAGTCATTGCATGTTGAATCCAGTCTCTAACTGCTATCGTCACTTGAAAGCTTAAAGTTCATAGCATGAGACTCGTCGCTGAAGTACCGTGACTCTAAGTCTAAGTAACTCTCGCAAATAACCTTTGGCTACCAGCTACAAGAACGCGCGGGCAGTGGAAACGGTCGTGCAAAACGTCGGATGGACTTTCCATTCCACCACCAAAGTGCCAGTGGGGAGGTTTCCTGGATTTTCTAGATCCAGAAAAGAGTATCGCACCAAGATCGCGCGTCAAAGTTCGCTCAATTGTACGCGTGTCCGATCTGTCGCGGGAGCATCGCGATGGTTGGGCATCATAATCCGCTGTTTCATACAAGACACTCGTGTATCACACCGACGACATTGGTCTGTCGATATCATGCATGGATGTTCTATCATACCACTTATACATTGCTTCAAATCTCCAGCTCATTGTCTTCTGGCGACCGGGTGTTGCATAGCCACACGGCATTCAGCACTTCGTGATGCAACCAGCGAACCTGGACATGTATCGATATTATCTCACTCTTTAGAATCTCGACGACTCATTAGGAAATTCGAAACGAGGCTCATTACATGCACACGCGGAAAAGTAGCAGATAATAAGTCATGAACAAGAACGCAAGATTAAGTGGGCTAGTACCGACGACCCCGGCTGCCGGACCCTCCAGGCCCTTGGTATGGTCCATAATCTGGGGGTGGCCGTCCACCTGTGAAACCGAATCAGGTTACAACATGTCAGGCATTAGGGACCACCCACGTGGTGGAGGTGGTGGGCTGGGTCGCCGCGTAACGCTCGGGATGACAGCATTCCGGAACAACATCATTAGATCGTCTGTCCTGAATATGGGTCCTGCGAAAAACAAAATGAAAAAGCACCCGGCACGAGTCAGATTTCCTCTCGCAATAGCCGAACGACGGGAAGGGGATAAGAACTGACCATCAAAGGACGCTGGATTCGGCAATTGTCCGACAAACCACGTGAGGACAGCAGGTAACGTAGTTGATTTGTCATCGTGATCTCTGTCTCTTTTCGTCGGATGAGGCTCCCTATCCCGATCTTTCTCCCACGCTGCAGGGCTACCAAAGCGTCTCCTTGGTCCGTCAGAGAACCTGTCACGTTCTCTGTCACGAGGGGGAGACATCGGCCTTGCACGTTTTGCCGGCGGGGCAAAGTCTGGCTTGACTGACTCTTCCCGGCGCTTCAGATCTGGAGAGGCTTGCCTTTTCGGAGGTGGCTGGGTGGGCGGCATATGTGCGGTGGACGTAATGGACAGCAAGGAATCTGTATGCTTCTCAAGGGACGAGGTAGACGACGAAGCTCCGACTGGTTGACGTCCCGCCATTGCAAATCCCAGGTCTCTTGCCGCAATAGCATCCGTGCCAAGATACGTATGTCGTTGAGCAAAACGTTTGATCGGAGGATCTAGGTCAAGTTCGTTAAGTCTGTCTAGTAAATACGGTTTGAGCTGAACGCACCCGTCGGGTAAACCTCAGCGATGCGCTTCTCAAGCTTCTGTGCAGCTTCGAGATCGCCAAATTGATATTCATAACGTGCCCACCTTTCCCATAGTGGCCGAGCGCGCTCCGCAGAAAACGTCGGTATAACTCGTTCAAACAGGGCTCGGGCATCTGCAATGCAACCGTGGTCAGGATCGTACAATGAGTTTGAAGAATGACATACTGTTATCGTCATTGACGGAAATCAAGAAACCAAGATATCTCAACACAAACTCAGTCTCGTCACCAAAGCTTTCCAGACCTTTCTCAAAGATACGGGAGGCGACTCCCATTCCACCATCTTTGTTGCAGTGGTACTCCATAAGCGCTGCGGGTACTCGTCAATTGCACTGTTCATGATACCCGCGCCCTAACATACCTGCAGCTTCGTAGACTTCCCATGGCGTCCAGCGGTCCTTGCGGGCCTTGGCAAATACGGCTCGGAAGGTCTTGAGGTCATGCGCACGGCGAGCATATCGAATATACATGATCCATACGAGTCCGTACTCTGTCCGACGCTCTTGTAGCTCTTTCGACTTAGGTGGTTTCTCGTCAGAAACTTGCGTGGCAAAAGACGAGTTGTTTGACACCGTTCCAGCCTCCGTAAGGCCTGTCAATGATGTACCGAGAACAGTCGAAGCTCCCACAGGCGCAGTACGACCAGACGTATCAGATGAGAACGACGAGTTGGCTGAATTCACTCGACCCTCAAGTTCTTCGAGTTCGACACGCAGGGTGTCAAGAAGCTTGTCAAACGTCGCGGTCACTTCGCCGTATTCCTTGCGGCCCTCTTGTGCTTCAGCATACGCAAAATGCAGGAGGAAACTCGTAGGGTTGGCTTCCATGCCGGCCTTGAGGATGTTCAGCGCTTCCTCCTGCTTACCAATACTGGTGGTCCACACAAACGCCATATACCTGCAAATGGTCGCTTTAGCGACACAAAATGGACTTGAAGCAAGACGTTACCATATTTCGCTGTAGTACCGCATGCGAATGACTGCCTTGCGATAGACTCCTTGGATGCGCGAGATCAGTGTAGCTTTGTCCTTTTCTTCGAACTCAAGTGGATTGCCTTCCTCCCACTTCAGGTAAGTCTTCCAAGAACCTACAAGAGCTCTCTCAGCCGCATTGAATACTGGCGCTGGGGGTAGATATATAGGTGGCCGTAATGTGGACGACGCAGGGGGGGGTGGAAACAAAGGTCCCAGATGCCTTTGTAGTTGACGAAGGACAGTTCGAGCTTGCATGTACGACGGGGACAAATCAGTCATGAATTTTTTGGCCTGCCAGGTTGTGAGTAGAGTTCGAATCGATTGAAAAATAAATCGCACCGTGATTTTGTTCAGCGAGTTTTCGAATGTCTCAAGCTCGGACCAGAGTTTTTCAACATTTTCAAGCGGAATCTGCACAGCTCGGTGATAGACCTTACGAAGTGCATCCATCTTTTGCTGCTCCTCCCAAGTGGTTGAAGTCTAGGATCTCGTCTGAGTTTCGCTCGGGTAGAAAACCGTAGACGCACCTCCCCCGCTCTAAGGAACTGGATGTAATCACTCCATATCTCGCCGCTGTCCTTGTCTTGACCGATACGATTGAGCGCAAATTCGTATGCCCTACTGACTGCTTCTCGACTGGCGGGAGATGTGTTTACTCGTCTAAAGAGAGAAATTTCAATGTGGCATTCGCATTAGACCTT
>QFES01000463.1:0-18256 GCA_003316375.1 Tylopilus plumbeoviolaceoides
AACTCCTTGGGATCAAGCAACGGCTCTCCACGGCATATCACCCTCAAACCGACGGGCAAACCGAAAGGATCAATCGAGATCTAGAACAATACCTCCGTGCTTACGTAGCAAAGAAGCAAGAAACTTGGGCTGAATGGATCAAATTAGCCCAATTCCAGCACAATAATGCCCTTACTTCCACCACTGGCACTATTCCTTTCGCTATCACCCGAAATTATCATCCCCGTCTAGGTTTCGAAGGAAATGCCAAGAATGCCGCTGGAGAATTTGGCAAAGAAGCAGGAGAAGCTCACGCAGAAATTAAAGAAGCCCTCGAGGCATCCCAAAAGAGAATGAAACATTCCGCGGAGCAAAAAAGAAGCGAGGCACCGGATTACGAGATCGGCGATCAGGTATGGCTATCCACGGAGCATCTCAAACTTCCTTACACCGCACGGAAATTAACTCAAAAATGGATCGGACCATATACCATCACGAAGGTCCTACCAAATGCGGTCTCCTTATGCCTTCCAAAATCTATCCACATTCATCCAACAGTCAACGTTGCCCGTGTCAAGCCTTACCGAGATGTTCTAGAAGGACAACCAACCCTCCGCCCTGATCCTGTCGTAATCACGGAAGAAGGATACGAAGAGTATGAAGTCGAAAAGATAGTGGTATCACGAATGAAGGGACGACAGCTTCAATACCTCGTCCATTGGAAAGGCTGGGATGAAACAGATCGTACGTGGGAACCATTAGCCAATCTGACCAACGCAGATAAGGCAATTGCCGAATTTCATGAAAAGAATCCGTCTTCTCCTAGAAAGATCGGAGGAATTTCTACCTCCGACTTTGCCGCCCTTTTCCATGATTACTCAATAGACATCATGACACGCTTCCATGCCACGAGGCTGGATTTCGAAGGAGGAATATAAACTCCTTCTCACACCCTCGACTTCACCAGCGTCTTCATCCTTCAACCATGTCTCTCATCGTATTTTTCCTCTGTGCAACCTCCACCTTCTTCGCCTTTCTTCTTTACATCATCGCTCACGCCACTCTCGACTGCACCTCCTCAGTTGTCCAGGAAGCGGCCCGTCAAAACACACCTATCGTCATCTCCTTATCACTCGGCCCCTTCCACGTTTTCACCTTCTCTAACATCGTTTCAGCTGAATGGAATGCCATAGGTGTCCAACAACGGTGGGGTAAACTAATAAAACGTCCACAAGCAGAATGGGAAAACGACCAGTGGAACATCAATGCGGAGGTGCAGGCCAACAGTCAGAATCAGGGTCAGTGGGGGAACTGGTAAAGCCGAGTCGTCTTCAACGGCAATCCATACCTGGAGACGGATTGGATAGGCTTATCGGGTCTCGTCGGGACGACTCGATCTAAGAGGGGGGTAATGTTACGATTTCATCCTTTCCTAACACCCTCATTGGCTATCGTATCGTATGACTTCATCTTTCTTTTCTATTGGCTTCTCGTATGACCCCACTTTTTCGCTCGAACAGCCTCGACTGCGCATACCTATGTACGCAGCATCGCACATCCTGTATAGGTAGTTCATAGCTTGGTCTGTGCACAGCCCACCTTGGTATTTAAACCCATGTACAGTACCTACTACGGCAGTCTTATCCATTTGTTCCATCCTTGTCTTAGACTTGAGTGCGAATTAAGGGTACCGCTCTCTATACTCATCTACTCGCTTCGGACTTGACAATTAAGTCTTGAAGCCTTGAACACTGGTTATTCGTTGTCTTGCCCTCGAGCGTCATGACTCTAAGTCTAGGTCGTTACAAGAAGGGGCAAGCGCCTCGTGAGGAGGACGAAAGAAGCAGCCAAGGATCTAAGGAAAAAGGACCCAAGGCCACAAGCGATCCAGGCCACAAGCGATCCGATGCCTGGGGAGTACGACCCCCAATGCCGAGATACCAGCGTCGAGGGAGTCGTGAGAGAAGCGACGGAGGATGTCTGCAGTATAACAGCAGAGGCGCTAAGCCCCCTCACACCTCAGAATACAGAGAGAGAACTAACTCGCCTCTCTGTGGAGCAAGAGGCTCCGACGAGGGACGAAAGTCCCCTCGGTCAGATATTTACTGAGGGAGCTAGACCCCCTATGCGCCTCCCTTCAGCGGAAACATCATTCTGCGTTTCTGCACCAAGGGATGCCCCTCTTCACCCGGCGCAAATCTATGACAACGTCATTGACTATCTCAATGAGATGCACTGCCAATGGGTGGATTATGGGCAAGGCCCAGGTGGTTTTGATAACCACGGTATAGAACCTGGACGTGCTCAAGCCCGCATGATTGACCGCTTCTGCATGGCCATAAATGAGGAGATCAGTAGGACCTCCCCGGCTAGCAGCGAGGTCAGTGAGAGTGATCACCCGATCAAACTTGAACGAGGAGAAACTCCTCAGAATCTCCAATGGGTTTGTACAAGGGACAGGCATCGTCCTGAGGGATTAGCTCCCAACATGCCAAACTGCCCTGCTTATTTGTCTGGGCGGAACTCGGATATCCTCCGACACATATTCGGACGTGACCGGGGTGAAGAAATTCTTCGTCGAGATACAAATGGTGGAGTGGCAGCTCCAGGAGGGGACCCTCCCGATAGGGATAGCTTGGATGAGACGGACCCTGATGAAAATGAGTCAGAGGATCCCATCCCCATAATCCGGTTCCATAACCAAGGAGGTGGCCGCTTCAATGAGATTGGAGGCAACGGACCTCCTAGGGGTGGTCCTCCCGGACGTGGAGGCCCACCTGGTGGTGATCCTCCTGGTGGAGGACCTCCTCGGAATGAAGATCCAGACGACCCAGACGACCCAGACAGAGGACCAGGGCAAGGTCCTCCTGGGGGCGGACGCCCCAATCATCAGTATCTCAGGGAACAAACCCCTGGAAACACACGATACGTCGATCACATGCAACAGCGGTATATTGACCGCATCAGAGAGCAAGTCGGTTATGCGACTGGACCAGTCGGTCCCAAGGTAAAGGCAATGAGCCTGCCTAAACCTGGAAAGTACGGAGGTCAAGATGACCTCGAGAAATTTGACGACTGGGTCAGTCAAATACTCAGGTATTATACATAGGACCTTTAAAATCACAGGTCTGGACCGTGAGGGCGATCGCGTCCTCTATACAGGATTATTCCTGGAGGACATGGCCTCGCAATGGTATGACCAGGAGGTCGCATCCCCTGATCATGTAGTCCATGATTGGACGTTCAAGGAGCTCATTTGTGAGCTCTTCAGGCGGTTTGTGCACAAAGCATCCGCCCAGCACAGGGCCGACCAGTACGACTGCGTGAGATACGGTCATGCGAAGGGCGCGCTCGCCTTCTATAACGAACTGAGATGCCGAGCTAGCCGCATGGTGCAACCACCTGACGATTACTCGTTCTGGAGGAAATTCCTCCTTGGACTACCATCGTCCGTGGTTGAGACAATGTTCAAGGCCCATGGTATATCGGCCGAGCACTCCACAATGAGGGAGATCCTGGAAGAAGTCCGGAAGGTCGAGACTGCCAATAAGGCAATGGACCTCCATAATCGTGCTAAGCAGCACTATGGAGGTAAGCCCTCCTGGAACGAATCGAGCAAGCAGCGCCAACAACAGGGTGGCAGCTCACATAAACATGACAAGAGTCATGAACACTCCCTGAAGGACTCAGGCGAGAAGCCTAAGTTCTTCAGGAAGGGTAACACCCTCTATAGGAATAAAACGAAGTTCCGGAACCCCGGGCGTGCATTCATGCCAAAACCCAATCAGAATCAGGGGAAAGCCCCGGAATTTAAGTCGGCATATAAACCGAAGGCACGTGGATTCCTGAAGGGGATCCACTGCTTTGATTGCGGAAAGGATGGCCATATGGCCCCTGATTGTCCCGACAAAAACAAGGGCCAAGGCCCATACCAAAAATGTCGCTTGTTTGCGGCAGAGGTGCAAAGCGAGGGAGAAGGCTCTCCAGAAGGCCAGGGAGGCGAAGAGCCTCAAACTGGAGGAGAGGATTCTCCGAATACAATTCCTCAGGAGGAAACAGGGGACGATGATGAAATTGTCAAACTAGCTGCTTCCTCCAATGAGTACGAAGTCGGGGAAGACGATGAACCAGTCGCCTACCTTGGCGCCATACGCCAGGACGAAGAATTGTCCAATGGGAACAGTGACGACGAAGTCATCAGGTGCGCTATGATGCGCAGGGAAGAACCTCCCGCATTGGAGGATTGGTGCTGGTCCTGCCAGTTCGGCCCCGTGCACGTAAGGGAATGTGGGGAATGTGACTCCCACAACGATCATATCATGGCCGCAATGAGCGACCCGAACTCATCGGTCGAGGCAGCGATCAACACCCCAACCAAACTCGCGCAAAAGGAGTTCCATCGAGGAATCGACATTGGGAAACTAATGAGGGAAACCCCCTCAGGAACAACCGAAGAGCGGTTGCAGACCGCTGCCCAATTGATGGGATATTACATCCGCCATATGGATACTGAGCATGTTTCGCTCATCAAGGAGATCATGGGTCTCCTGCATGAGGCTGAATGCCTGGACGAGGATGGCATTACCATCCAACATGGACTTGCAGAGCTTGTCCAGAAACTTCGTGCTCTGCGCGAGCAACAAGCAGGCGTCAACATCAACATCGACTCGGTGGAAATATCCACACCTCGCGGAAAGATGTACATCAGCCGCGACAGCACCATTGAGACATTAGCCCAAGAATCAGGGGGATCGACCCCAAGAGCGCTGGACGCTCATGATGTCACAATGGCGACCGATACGCCGGAGGCTAGTGGGGAGAACATTCCCCTCAGCGAACGGAAGTGGATATGGTCCAAAACCTACGGACCCCTCCACAGGGATGAGTGCGACGAATGCCAACGACGCATCGAGCACATCACCGAGAGTGCTGTTGAGGATAACCCCTCACTTAACGTAGCTCAGTTGCTACCAGAGCAATTCGCTAAATGCGAGTACGATCACGGATGGGACGAATGCGACAGAGCCCAGATGCAAGGACAGGGCATGGACCTAGATCGGGTCCAGCATGCTCTGCGTACCCTTGCAGAACATACTGCAAAAATGAGCCGGGCGATTAAGGACGCCTCAGAGAGGGCAGGAGACAATGCCCATAACATTGCACAGAATGGGGTACGAAACCCCAGGTTTGTTGCAGAAGAGCTGCAATGAATAGACAACATGCTATTCCCTACGCTTCCGCGTGATGTCCACGTCTTCTCTGATGACGTCATGGTTAATACACCACATGGCTTGGTTACAATTGACCGAAATGACCCAGGCGAAGAGCCCATGATTCAAATGGCAGCTATTGAGTGCCAGGGGGACAACCCCCATGCATTTCGGTATGCAATGAACTCAAAACCCGTGGTTAAGCCCACTTCGGATACGCGACCAAAGATCGCCCCACAGTTGCACAAGTGCGCAACGATCGAAGCAAAGATCGGCAGATGTTCCGCCTACATAATGATTGACACTGGAAGTACCGGTAACTTCGTGAGCCCAGCGTTTGCTAAGGTCACGGGGATGAAGATATTCCCCTTGGAACAGCAGCTAACGCTGCAGCTGGGCTGCATCGGAAGCCGTTCGAAGATAACCCATGGGGGCCCTTCGAATATTCAGTTTGGGGGTAAAACCTCCCGAATATATTTTGATGTCGCAAACATCGACCATTATGACTGCATCCTGGGGATACCCTTCCTCAGGGAACACAATGCAGTCATCGACTTTGCGAACTTAAGTGTTTGCATTGGCGACGTTACTGTCACCTTGTCAGAGGAGGACGAACTGTGACTGGCCAAACGTCCAGTTCGACCCCCTCCTTGAGATCATTGACGGTCGAGCCCTACGCGGTCTAAACGACCTCATGAGGGCTCGCAGAGGGAAGGGATCGGAGTACCAGATACCCAGACCCAAAAAACGCAGTGTTTGGCTGCTATGAGTATGCGCCGGACGCCGGACAAGGGCTTGTCCGATGAGGATATACCTCAATTAAGGGAACAGTGGTTCCAAAGATATAGGCAATGACTCGGAGGAATGGTCCCAAGACTTCCTCCGATGTGGGAAGTTAATCATCGCATCCCGCTGATTGAAGAGGGCAAGCAATACGCTTATCACCTCCCCAGGTGCACTGACGCGCTGAAACAACAATTGTCAGATAAAATCCGACTGTACACTGACGCAGAATGGTGGGTCATGAAGAGCGTCCCACAGGCCGCTCCGATGCTCTGCATCCCGAAGAAAAACAGGAAGCTGAGGACAGTCATTGACTGTCGAAAGAGGAACGACAACACAGTCAAAGACGTGACGCCGTTCCCGGATCAAGATCAGATCCGTATGGACGTTGCCAGAGCGAGATATCGCTCAAAGATTGACCTGTCAAATGCGTACGAACAGGTCCGGATCGAACTGGAAGACGTTTGGAAAACGGCCTTCTCAACGGTCTACAGGACCTTTATTAGCCAAGTCATGCAGCAAGGGGACTGCCACAATGCCCCAGCGACGTTTCAACGTCTGATGACCGTGATCTTTAGAGATCACATTGGACGCTTTGTATACATCTACCTCGACGATATATTCGTCTTTAGCAACACCTTGGAGGACCATGAGCATCACCTCCGAATCACATTCAAGATCCTCGAAAGGGTGGACTTCTTCCTGGAAAAGGAGAAGTGTGACCTTTATGTGCGGAGGCTGGATTGCCTCGGTCATCTCATTGATGAAAAGGGCGTACACGCCAATAAGGACAAAATGTCCAAGATCCGTAACTGGAGGACTCCAAGGTCCCTGAACGAAGTGCAACACTTCGTAGGTCTCGTTGAATACATGGCACAGTTCCTGCCAGAAGTATCGGCATACGCTACGCCTTTGACGGGAATCCAAAGAAACGGACACCCGTTCAAGTGGAGAGAAGTCCATGACCGATGTTTCCAGATGATCAAAGATCTGGCATGCAAGTACCCGGTGCTCAAGCCCATCGACCTGAGCAAGGAAGAGCCTATATGGCTCGTGTGCGATGCTTCCCTGTACGGGGTAGGCGCACTGTATGGGCAAGGGCCCGACTGGTGAACGTGTCGCCCGGCAGGCTTTATGTCAAAAAAGTTGAGCAATGCTCAACAGAATTACCGCACATTTGAGTGGGAGACCCTTGCAATTATCGAGGCCCTGCTCAAATGGGAGGATAAACTCCTCGGATTCAGATTTACGATCGTCACCGATCATAAGGCCCTGACTCCTACCTCCAGACACAGCGGAAGCTGTCCAGCAGGCAAGTACGCTGGGTAGATTATATGTCGCGATTCAACGTGACACTGATCTATGCCAAGGGTTCTGAGAACCGCGTGGCAGATTGCCTATCTCGATATTACGAGAGAGAGGAGGGAGATAACTCCCTCGATAAGGAAATCGACTGGGCAAATGCAGATATCCGCCTCGACCCAGAAGGGGATGATCTACCCCAAGATCGTTGGCAAGAGCTAAGGGCGACTGCCATTGAGGAGATAGCTCCTCGAAAGAGCAGAAGGCTCGTGGAAAAGCGAGAAGCCAGAATACTGGAAGCGCAAGAAAGGGCCTCAGCGGCGGAAAGGACAGCTGAGGAGACTCCCTGCACAAATGTGAGGGAGGACCCTACAGTTCTCAAATCTGCCGGGACATCTCAAGTCCCTCCAGTAGAGTACGGGAATACCCGATCTCCTCAAGGCGATCAAGGAAGGGTACCCGAAGGAACCCTTCTACGCAAAAATATTGGCTAACCCGAGCCATTTCCCGCTCTTCTCAGTGAAGGACGGTCTAATCCTCACGAAGAGTCGTGGGGAGAAGGAAGTCCTATGCCTCCCCCATGCAAAGTTCAAGGGCGACACAGTGGCCGCCATGATTATCGATCAGAGTCATAAGACTCTGGGGCACTTCGGCGCTCTAAGAACAGCGGATTATGTCCGCAGATGGTACTGGTGGCCAAAAATCGGCCGGGAGATTGATAAGTTTTGTCGGTCATGCCCGACCTGTCAAGCCACTTGTTATGATTTCATCCTTTTTCTTCATTTCCATTGGCTAACATATCATATGATTCTCTTCCTCTTTACCATTGGTTCACCATATGATTCCACCTTGTTACTCGTACAGCCTCGACTGCATCAGCAAATCCCTTGGTTCTGGACAGAGCTGTACAGAGCTGTACAGAGACCCAGAACCCCTAGTCTGGTCCATTCTGGACAGATCTGGATATTCTGTTATGAGTCTGTCCAGTCCTGTCCAGTCCTGTCCAGTCACCTAATATCTGTGAGACTTTGGCATACTGGACCTCTAGCATTCTGTCAGCACTGTGGAGCTCTGGGGAACTTGGGGTGTGACACTCTGTCATCCCTATGGAACCCTGTGGCACTCTGGGGAACTTGACCTCTGACACCCTGCTTGTCCCAGTGGAACTTGATGTAGCACCAATTCACAGGTTGCTTCACAAATTGTCATACTGTTCACAGCTCAAAAACAACCCATGTATATATAAACTATCAAAGTGCTAATTATGTTGATAATGTCAGTGTGGCACGAGGCTCATTGTGCCATCCTCATTGTCCTCATTGTGGTCCTCAGTGGTGTCCTCCCCACGGCATCACTGACAACACTGTTGTCGACAGTATCCCATCAACGTCATGTTCTCCTCGTCCTTGTTCTCGTTGTGTAGGCTTCAACTCGGCGCAGTGTCCTTGTCACATCCTCATCCTGCCGGAGGGAAGGGGCGGGGGGATGGTGCACGCATCGTTGCTGTGGCGTCAACGACATTGCGCCATCCTCGGTGTTGTCCCCGCCGGAGGGTCACGACGTCCTCATCCTTGTCACATTGTTGCACCATCTATGTCGCGCCTTCATCATGTCCTTGTCATCGCCCACATGGCAGAGTCCTCCTTGTCGGGGTGTCACTGATGACGCATGCCATCACCGACATCGCATCATTGTCGTGTCCCCGTCCTCTTCATGTCGTCTGTTTCGCTCTTTGGGCGTGCGATCGTGCAAAAGTGCCCTCGTCCCTGTTCCAGTGGGGTGTGGTATACTGCGCGCGTCGTCATCGTCGCATGGCGAATGGATGGGCGGTAGTAGTCGCGTGCACAAGCGTCGCCGTGTCATTGCCATTGTCTCCGTTGGGCAGAAAGGGCCAGGTGTGGTCGTTGTTGCCACATCGTAGAGGAACCGATGGTAATGGTTGCATGAGGCGCCATTGTCGTCGTCACCATTGTCATCATCATATGAGACGGGTGGTCGTGCGTGACGCGTGTCGCGCGCCCCGTCGTCGTCCACGCCCTCGTCCTCATTGGGCGGCAAACTCGAAGGGACGGGTGTTGGTGCTCGTTGTCGTCGTCACCACTATGGTCAGCGTGTCGTCAGCTTGTCCTTATTGCGTCGCAAAGAGAAGGATAATGGCGTAAGGCGCGTCGTACGCTCCATTTCCATCCTTGCCGTGTCCTTGCTATCGTCCTCGTTGCGCGAAAGGATAGGCGCGGTGTCCGCGCAGGGCATGTCAGATGCCTCGTCATCATTGGACGGGCGCATTGGTTGGTGTATCGCGTGCGCCATCTTCGTCCTCATCGCCATCACTGTGGCCTCGCCATCGCACTCGCCGCGTGACGAAAGAGTGGGCGCGGTGGTGCTCTCATAGCGCGTGTCGCGTGCCTCCGAGTCGTTGTTGTTATTGTCGCTGCTGGTCTTCATTGCACGGTGAGAGGTGTTCGCGTGCGACGTGTCGCACGCCTCCTCCTTGTCTGACGGGCGGAGGGTCCTGTGTCGCCGAGTCTGTGTGTGGAAGTGAAAAGAGAGAGTTGACGAACCAAGTCACTCACGCGGGCTGAGTACATAACAACAGTGTCATAACAAGTCATCACATTCCAAAACTACTTGATACACAAATACTAGTCTAAAGCTACTTGAAGATGATTATGTCGCTGTATCGTGCTGTCGATGCGTTGCAATGCAGCCCTGAAAAGATAACCATCAATATAGTGACAACAACATGTAACATAAATAACATACCAGCCCTCCCATGCCCATCTAGAAAGCCGATCTGTAAGGCGTGGACCATGGTAGGGGTCTTCGAGGGTGGCGTCAATGAGGGTAATAATTCCGTAGTAGATGGATGAGTAAGCCTTGGCCGAGAATTTAGGAAACTCGTCCCCCGTGCCATTCAGTGCATAGCCATCAAGCACACAATTTAGCTGCTCCATAGTCAGCAATGGTACAGACTGGTGGCTAGCGAAACATACAGCAGTTGCGGCTACAGCAAGACATGCCTTCGGGACCGAGGCACGAAATTCGTCAGCACGGCGAGGTGCGACACGGTAGCTACCGGTATAAAAAAACTTGATGATGACTTCCTTGAGCGCCGGATGGGCGATGTTTTTGGTTCTGTCCTGTGAGCAGGTCAGAATGTACAGTCTTGTCCCATGAAACTTACATTTTCGTCACGACCATCCCAAAGAAACATTGATTCACTGAGTAGCGCAGCAGCGGCATTCTGAGCAAAAGAAAGTGGATCAGGACAATCTGTGCCGGGAGCGGGTGTCAAGCCGTAAAATCGAGGCACTGCTATAATGGCAGCTTTCTTTATCTCGGACCGCCATGTAGACATATCTTCATACAGCTGCAGCAAATCGCAGTTACGGATGAACAACAAATACAGACACAGTAAGGCACATACCATTTGCGCCATGTAGAATTTCTTGTCCGGCCAACAACCTGCAACGGGAGTATCAATACCTGCTAAGTAGAGTACTAGTAGCCAGGAACAAACCAGGTTCCAAGCGGATCCCTTGCTGGGTTCTTTCCATGACGACTGTCGTTAGACAATCCATGATGGAATTTTCAAGGTCAACCTGTAGTCTAGGCCACGGATTAGAGAGAGCATGAACTACCCGGCATTCAACCTTGGCGAGCTCCAAACAGTCCTTCCACATGGGCGTATAGTGGCCAAGTTGATTGGGAGGGGGGAGGTTATCAGCCGCTCGGCGACAGCGACCAGGGACTGACGCCGGTCCCGATGGATCATTGGAATTTTCGCGCGGGGCAGTTGACTCGAACCGCGTGCGTATTGCCGTGAGCATGGAGGGATCAGGTGCACGAGGTCGTCCATTCCTATTCTGGTACATTTCTAAAACGTCAGCAGCTTCGTCGGCATCTTGAGCTTTGCGATTGTTCAACAAAGCGTCCACATTTCCTTCGTCTTCGTCACGAGAGTAAGTGAATTCATGGTCGGGTGGTAGGGATACATGGCGAACTGGTTGGGTATTTCTTCTTTCGTGGGAAAAGCCCTGGCCTGCAAGGATGTGTAATTCTGGGTCAATATGGAGAAGGAACACGTACCAGAGAACTGATGGTGGCGGTCACCGTCGCTGTCATTTGCATTTGACTCGTCTTCTCTACTAGTGTCGACATCCTCATCGTTTGCACTCCCGTTGTCATCGTCCAAGTGGTCATCGTTCTTGCCGCCGTAGCCGCTGTCGCCGTCTTCATTACTATCAGTACCACGCTGTCTCACATGCTTGTTCAGACTGTGAAAGTAGGAACCTTCGTTGGGATGGTCGTCAACAGAAGCCAACGCGCTTGGATCTAGCTGAGAGATATTCCGTGGTGTGGATGACAAGCTCAAACATGAAGGTGGAGGAACGTGTCGAGAAGTGTCCGAAATGGCCAGAGAACCAGAGGCCGACGGCTGAGGGGCTGACAGGGAGACAGACGCATGCTCGTTAGCACGCAGCGCAGGAATTTGATGCTTGGAATTAAGGGTAGTCTGTTGTGGTTGCAACCCGGGATCAACGATACAAGGAGAGTCGTGAAAGCCGAATTTGCTGTTACCAGGATTCAGGATGAAATGAGGTTTAGGAGCTGCGTCTAGCTAGAGAGGTGTTCGATAGTAGAACGCGACTCGCTGGCAACAGCGTGGCATACCTGCGTACTAATCTTCCTGGCCCCCAGGTTTCAGGAGGCCTTCGTGGCGCTCATAGCAGTTGGCTCTGGTTTTGATAGAGACTACATATGATCAGTCCCAAAATTTTTGACCAAGCATAAGATGCTTACCCTTTTCTTTGCATTACCCTCGAGCGACGGTGGAGCAAGAGGGTTCGGTTGAATGTCATCTGCGAGCGTTGTGCGTGACTTGCGTTTTTGTGATGCTTCTAGCACAGCACCAATCCGCTCCAGTTGAGCAACGCGTCCGCCGGAACCTGCTCCCTGTCTCGCGCGACGTGACTGAGAAGCCTGACTCGCACGATCATCCATGGCCTCAGTTGTTGAACGGAGCTTGGCTGCGTGCTTGATTTGATTCGCGAGACCAGGGCCCTCGTCATCTACCTGACGCTTCATGTCGGGGTTGCATTGACAAAGTAGAAGGAGCAGAAAAAAGTGACGTCGCAAGTCACTTTGTACGTACATGTGATACACTATGTAGACTACCAGTACATTCAACAAAGAATAGTACACTAACGAATGGAATAATTAGTTGTCGGCGAAAGGTTACACGACTCAGCCACGGAGGCGTTTGCGCGGAATGGGTTTATCACCCATGCTTCGAACCTCTCGGTGCCGCTTGCGAACGACGTTTGGCTCCGGTACTAGCACCATTTGAAGGGGGGGTTCTGGCAACGACTTCCGAAGTTCGTCGGTTGCCTTCCTCCGGGTATATCCGTCATCATCCGGGGCTAGGGTCTTGATATGCTTGTCCAGTATCGACAAGCATTCCTTGAATTCGACTTTCGTCCGATGGTAACTTGCATCTCGAAAGTATTCGCGCCACTCCGTAAGAAGGGGAACGACGGGCTGGAAATAAGGGGACACGTGTTTGGTGAAGTCGAAATCTCCTGAGATTAAAGCAATTTTGGCATTGCACGCCACGCTCAGACTGCTTTTGAGCATGTTCTCCGTCCAGTCTGCAAGGCAAGAGGTAATAATGTCGAAGTCCTCCCGGTCTTGACCACCAGGGCCATCGTAGAGAACTGAAATCCAGATTAAGACGTAGAACAAGGATTCGATATCATCCTCGGACGTATGTTTCACGGTGAAGTCTTCGTAGTTACTGCCGAATGCCATCGAAGTAACAGCACCCTCCTTGCGAACAGGCTTCTTGGACTTGCGCCTTGAAAGTTCATCGGAAATTTGTGCTAACAGCGATCTCGAGAGAAACGGAATAGTACCCTACACAAGGTCAAATCAGCTGAGGGTCGGAACGTGTGGGCAAAAATACTGACTGTGCCACCCACGCTGTACCTCTCATTGACTGTCTGTTCCACGGTGAACTCCCAGTCGATCAACATCCCACGAATCCCATCTAGGGTGTCTTCGATAAGTAGATTAGAAGGGCTAGTGTCGTGGTGAAGGATGTTCCTCTTGTTTGCTCCTGCCTGGACTGAACGAAAGCATGAATTAGCGATCGAATGACAGGGAGACCGTTTACTTACTTTGAAGAACGTCTCTGACACATTGGACTAGCTCCCGGATCGACTGAAAACTGAGCAGCAATCGCCCGCATGGTGTCATGACGGTTCGGACGTGTACACGGTGAGCCTTCATCCCTCCCCGTCGTTCCTCCTCACGATAGCGAGTAGTCCGGTCAACTACACCTTCGGAGATTTCTACTTCGCAGTATTCCACAACTGTCGGCACCCCCGGGATATCCCGCATAGCTTCCATCATCCTCCTCTCATTCTCTGGATTCTCAACCCAGTGGTCCTTGATGATGTACGTTTGGCCTTGACGACGAGCAAGGTAAACAGTGGTCCCTCGCCCCAAAAAGCCGGGAGAGGAGAAGAGAATGTGGAGTATGTCGTATAAATGCCCGTTCACCTCGATCTGCCCAATTTGGGGCAACAAATGAACCGCGGTGAGAAGGTAATCTGGGGGAAGAGTTGCGCCAGCTGTGCCGATTATGGTGCGACCAGTCTCGTCGGGTGGTACATCAGTGAACGTTGGCCTGGGGTTGATGTCCGCCGGGGAACTCTCCTCCCCTTCTCTGTCTTCGTGGATTGTGGATGGGACCGCTAACCCGCCCATAGATTCATCGACAATGAGTTGGCGTGGAGCCCGAGCAAGAGGAGTGGGATGTATGGTAATGGTAGGATCGAAACCGACACATTTCCTATTGGAAAATACGACGGCCGCAATGAGGTTGAGGAAACGTTGAGGATGCTGATTTATGTCGAAAGGACGGCTGACGCAAAGCCCGGAGCGGTCGTATAGATGAGTTCGCATCTCCAGCCTGCATAGAGATATGCAGAGTATGAAGCGCCGCCAAGGTTGGTCGAGGAAGGCGAGATAGGATTTGGTGTGAAGAGTTTTCGAGAGACGACTAGAAGGGGTCCATTTTTCTGTTGTGTATTCGGCGAGAACTACAGGGTCCACCCATGACAATGCTTGGGGGGTGAAACTTGCTGACTCCACGAGGATTATGTCTGGGTGACGGTCGTAAGCACCAGCGCCATCAGGGGCACCGGGCAAACGGCGGTTGCTGAAAGACCCCAACCAATGACGGTATGGTGTCTTGCCGTCGTTCGTCTTTACTTGTGGTTTGATAAGCGGGGCTAAAGCGGCAGCGACAGCATTGAAAAACGCAGCTACAAGGGTTTCACCCCAACCTCCGATGTCATCTCCGTGGGCAATCTTGGTAGCTTGTGCCAGCGCAGCGTTTCCCGGAGAAGGTATGGGCCAATTCCATTGTTGTGCAGCCAGGTCGTAGAGAGGGACTGACTCGGTGGCATGATTACTGAGAACGGTAGGGTAGTACTTTTGGATGGTTGCACGAGGAATGAGCAAAGACTCTGGGCAGGGGATTTGGGCAGAGAAGTCCTCTAAGATTGTGTCGAGGGCATGGCCCAACCTTAGTCTTGAATACAATTGTTTGTTGGTTTCATACACGATGGCATTTTCTAGCTCTTGAGCGGTGATTTTGTCCATCGTACCGACCGAGCGGCCGGCCCGGGGTACGGGATAGGACCCGAGCTTGTACGCCGCATCAACGGTGCGGAATCGTTGAGCGGGAGGCACCATATATACAGGAGGGAGGGCGCCGAGTGAGACGTTCAACGTTCAACAAAAGTAACTATACAACAAAGGTAACTATACGCCACGGCACGCGCATCAGTGCAACCGATCGACATCGGGTCACAGGTTCGAATCCCAGACCAACCACTATCGTTGAGGGCTATGGGGAGTAACGTCAGTCTCGAGTGAATAAGCAAACAAATACAGTAAAAAAGGCACCATTCTAAAGAGAAAGCGGATAGTAGACATTCTTGTCAAAAAACTTGTTAAGGAAAAATTCGCGCGAGTGCTCCATAGCATTGAACATTGTCAAACAAGAGTCTGCGGCGGCACCGAAGCGTGGGACAAGATTTGCATATGCCCGTATCTCGGTGAGAGGGATAATATCACCCATGCATTCCCCAGAAGACCGCATGGCTCTTTTGAGGACGTACATGCCGGTTGATATGTCACGACCTCTACTCGAACCTGGCTGAGGGACAACGTTGAAACGCTGAACGTAGGTCAAAAACCGGTCGGCCCATGTCCATTGTTGATTGGACTTCCTCAAGGGGCGCATGATGAGCCGGAGCTGTACAACTGAGTGCCCTATGAACTGTGATGTCAGAAACCACCGCGATGGGTTTGTATCCTGCTCACCTTTCATACCACTCGTCGGCCACACGCATGAACGATCGATATTCGCGATCACTGTGTCGTAACGCCCATACTGCCAGTCACCTTTCGAAGGCGATGCATGAACGGTTTGTGCGGGTAATACGGAGTCAGTGTGGAACTCAGTAGTTTGCAGTCGAAGCTTGAACCAAACTTGAATGTATTGAAATGGGAGAGCGAAAGAGTTTGATGCTCTACGAATGCCCCCGATTGGGCATGCTGTGTGAACACTGTTTGCTCATTCGTGAGAGTAGAAGTCGGCAAGAGCACCATGTAGATCAGGAAGGTGGAATAGCTCGGCGGCAGCAGCAACAGAGATAGAACGTATTGAGGGGTCATAAGCAAGGTTGAAGGCTACCCGACCGACAGAAAAGGATCGACGCGGAAAAGGCGTCGACTCCTCGTTTGAAGATTGCAGGGCCATTGCACGGGCGAAGTAATCAACAGGAGTCCGGGGCAGTGCCATACAAGCTACAAGTGCTTCGGTGGCCCCTTCACCGTCAGGATCTTCATCGTTTCCATCATCTTCATCCGCTTCGTCACAAACCCGAGTGTCAGCGAGAGGGGCCTTGAGAGACATTGCGAGATCGAAATTCCTACACTTTTCCAAACGATCGAGATGCCAGCAAATTTGCGGGTCGTAATCTTTGTTATTGCTTGCACGCGCAGGACTCTTGATTAGTCCGATATGTGCATGCTCAGTAAGATCCGCTGACCACTGAATGATGGCACCAACCCTTGGAATACTCGGTGTGATGCTTTGCATTAGCTCCAACTTCGGTATATGCCAGTTGTTGATGGGCCGGCGACTCTTTCCCTGACGTAGGCCGGCATCGAGGATAGAATGCTTGTGTGAATGAAATTCTGTCAAGGCGGAAGTGATAACAGTGATATCGTCATCCGTGATTTCGTACGCTTGTACACGGTACCGAAAGTCCATCAGCCCCCTGATAGCGATGACCACATCGCGAGGTGCAGAGCCGGAAATAACTGCAATGATGAAGCGCTGCATGTCACGATATCTTCAGCCCGTGACCTGTTTGAGCGCCGAAACTCCTTCTTTGAACTGAGAGAGACCGGTAACGGGGTGGAGGACAGAAAACCTAAAGTCGATCTCAGCAGGGCCCAATGCATTGATGCACCATTTGAGGTCATGATCGCCGAACTCTTTGTGAAGATAGTGGAGCAATTCGGCGGTAAGAAATCGACTGGGACAAGATAAGGGAAAGTTGCGGAAAAACGGCTGGTCAACACCGTTCAAACGAATCTTCTGAGCTTCTTGGAAGTAGGCCTCGATGTCTTGGGGATTGGCTTTCATAGCAACAACGGCGAGTTGAGCAAGTGTAGCTGACGCGGTGCGTGGCTCGTGTTGGAATGGATCCCCGAACTGTGTGTAGATGGCCGTCGTGAGAGGCGAAGTCTTTCCCCCAACCCCAGTGAGCATGGTTGCTTCAGGGGTGTCGACGATGTAACTTGCGAGGGGGGTAAAGCAGTATCTTTGGTAACCCCGAGGATCTGATAACATGGTCCCGACCGTAGCCGCGCACTTCAAGGGGTCGAGGACAATGTCTAGACAGCGGTGGATCAGGCGGTTTTCGAGTATGCCCTTCATCTGCTTGTTCTTATGTAGAAATTTTGGTACCGGAAGGAGTGCGGCGAGTAGGAGTGCGTTGGACGAAAGTTTGAGACGCGTAGCCATCTTGATGTTTGCAAGGCTCATCATGAGGGGATGAGCAACGCGATCGCCGGTTAGGACTGAGATATTCGTTTTATCTGAAGAAAGTATCGTTCCGAGTAACGTAGCGCCCTCGGGAAGCTGAGACTAGCGGAAGTCAGTACATATGGTTTCCCGAAAGAAGAATCGACTCACTTGCATCTCCCAAGCATCGTTCCCCGACATCCATTCGGTATACACACGGTATAGGCGATCGGCTGCCGTGTACAACCGATATGGTACAACATCAGCAAACCAGCACTTCCCCTTAGCCTTGTCTCCAGAGTCTCCAGCAGACCTCCAGACTTCCCAGAGTGTGACAGACCTGCCCAGGTTGTGACAGACTGTGACAGACTGTGAGAATGATGACAAAGCATAACTAAAATGTCACATGATCAAATATGATTATATAATGCTTATATCATCATTACAAATCATTACATAATCAACTAATTTCTATTTAAAGTTCTATTTTAGCATTTATAATAGATCCCAGAGTTGACAGACTGTGACAGACTGTGACAGACTCACCTAGGATATCACAGATTATCCTAGCTATAATAACTAATTGTAATTCTAGCCTAATCAATCACAATGCTAACCTAAGTAAGCATCATCCTAATCTAATTGAAGATAATCAGGGTTGATGCTAACCTAATCAGATATTTATCTAATCAAAGTCAATCTAAACCTAGTACAATCAAAGCTAATTCTAACCTCTATTAAAGCTAATAAAAAACTATTCAACTGTTATTAAAGCCAATCTAACTCTTATCACAGCCAATCTAGCCTTATCAAAGCCAATCTAACCCTTATCAAAGCCAATCTAACCCTTATCAGAGCGAATCTAACTCTT
>QFES01000464.1:0-10331 GCA_003316375.1 Tylopilus plumbeoviolaceoides
CCGTTGAACGTTGCCATAACCGTAGGCTTCACCTCCTGGATATGTTCGAAAAATTTCGTGATTGTTGCAGCCTAGCCAAGTCAGCATTAACAAATGAGATCCACCTTGGAAAGACAGCGTACTTCGTCCTTCTCATTGTAAACGGTAAACGGTCCTTCGTACCCTTCCTTGGGGGTATACTCAAAATTTTGGATATCCTCACTCACGATTTCGCGATTCGTGATGAGGTATCCCTGCCCATCAACCATGTACGAGATCATCATCACTTGGTCAATGTCCTGGTCAGGGAACTTGAGTGGGGCCTTGGTCGTCTCGATATCGAATGCTATAACCACGGGGTCCGCACGCTTGACACGCTCCGGAATCGGCTCAAAGCTAGGTTGCCCCGCATTGAACGTGACAGCATACCATAACCCAACGCGCAGTTCGTTGTCGATGGCCACGCGCAAGTAATAGGGTACGTCGAATTCCCGAATATCGACGATGCATTCGCGAGGGTCCCTTTCCCTATAGTTGCCGCCGTTGATACTCCCACCGATTTCCGCCCATTCGCCTTCGAGCTCCATGTTCGTGCTAGGACCCGCGGTAGCATTGACGACCTCGGCATAGGCATCAATAGCGCCTCGCTTCGCACCATTTTCGAGCGCGAGCGGCGCAATGTCACGTCTCACGGTGAGGAGGTCTGAGACATTCTTGAAGCAGAGCTGGAGGTAAAGCCTCTGGTGTCCCATCAAATGGTTCGGCAGCTTGAGGTCTTCCTTCCGTTCGCGTGCGATCTTGTAAATGACGCCTTGGTACCGTTTCATCAGCCATTCCTCGACGCTCGACTCCGAGCCACCCTAAACCACCCCGTCAGCACATCAATGTAGAAGAAAAAAACACCAAATGCTCACCTTGCACGCAATGTGAAAGTAGGGTTCGTACTGCATCGTGCACTTGAACGACCCGCCGTCGTCTTGGATGAAATAAAAATCCACCGCGGCCTTTCCCCCAGGATACTCGGAATCCTTGACCAGCGTTGGATGCATATTGATGAGCCAGCCCTCTCTGCGTCCGCCCTCCTGCAATCGCGCGAACCCCAGTTTCTCGTCGATTTCGTCGCCTAGTTGGACTTTCTCGAAGCGCTCTGCAAGCTGCGTAGCGTCATCCTCGCGTTGTGGAGCGGGTCCTTCGCCGTGCGCGTGTCCGTTGGACGCGCCGCCGCGGCCTCTTCCTCTACCACGACCCCCGCGATAATACGTGCTTCCTCGGTATCCAGCGCGTCCTCCACGCCCTCCACGTCCACGACCATTTGATGACGACCCAAAAGTGCCCCCGCGTGCCATGAGCGGAGAGAGTTGAAGAGAGACAACAAGGCAATCGAACGAGTGACAACTCGGTTGCACGTGACGTGACACACGCGACTCGTCACGCGTCTTGTCACACCTACCCAGCAGTTTGGGTGGTAGATAGGCTCACTCGGACACAGTTGGGTTATGATACGGAGAAAACAGCTGGGGTATCTGAAATAAAAATACGCGCTAGGCACACTTGACGAAACGCTTCGCCAGCAACAAAGCAGTCAAACCGAAATGAAAAAGAAAAACCGTAACCAGTACCAGACTGAATCCATGAGATAAGAAACAATGCAATGCAGGGATAGAGTGCGTGAGGGACCACAGTAGAATAGCGATGTGAACGATTGAGTGACAAGGAAAACCAGAAACAAGAGAAATAGACCAGGATAAAGGAACACGACGAGTCCACACTATAAGACACCATACCTCTTCCCTCCTCACTCTTCCTCGTCTTCATCTTCTTCTTGGATTGCATGTTTGAAAGCAGGACCTCGGGCGGCCGGTAGCTGCCACCGTCCTCCCCTGACCTCTGGTGCCTCGAGCACCATCTCACCTTGTCCAGGAGCAGGCGAGGCCCTTCCAACCGGGGAGTGGCCACCCCTCTGTCTCCCGACAACGCCAGCAGCAGGGCCTACGCGAGTCTTCCCTGCTCTCGAGTGCCCGCCATGATTCCTTGGGGGAGGGGACATCACCAATGGGATCGGGGACTCCAGTGCCAGATACGACGAATTCGTACTAGAACTCGTACTTCCAGGCATCTGACCCAGTCCCCCCGCAAACTCTGGTATGTCGTCATCCTCGTCCACCCAGTCACTCTCATCTCCCATGCTGAGACTGGGTCGTCCCCCACTAAACACATCCCTGATATCTGGCGCTGGCGATATAGCGAGGACTTCGACGGGGAGATGAGTGCTCCGGCTCTGCCAGCCAGGTGGTTCATGTCCCCAGCTCTTCTTCCATGACGTACGCCCTAATGAACCAGAGTTATGGGGACTGGTGAATGGCGTAAGACGCTTTTGGGCGATAAACGTGCCTGCACCACGTCTGGGAGTATTATCGTCTAGTGACCTCCTTGAAGGGTATGCCCTGAGTGGTGAGCCGGTTCGTGTTACTTCTCCTTCAGAAGCTTCGTAGAATGATGTGGGTCGCGACGATGACAGAGAGTGTACTGAGGAAGTGGCGGAATTCGAGCGGTGATGCATGGGATGAGAAGTTGCAGGCGTACTCTGGATATGTCGTACGACACGCGTGGAAGAGGAAGAGCCCGCCCTGCGGTGACTGTATTTCGGCAGTGGGGAGGTGGTGCGATAATACGCTGACCCATTTGATCCCGCGGATGGCGACTTACGATGTCGGGGAACACCACTAAAGGTAAAGCTCTGCGCAGATGATGGTCGCGACGAGTGATCGCCCCTCTCAGAGTTCGGCGTCTCCGCACCAAGAGACTGGACAGAAGGAATTTGATCCAGGGTAATCGGCTGCTCGATCACAAAGACCTGGCCAGAGTTGCCAGACGACCTGCGGGAATTGACGCTACTAGATCGGCGAGATGAAGCGGAGTGCCGTTTGACACGACGGCCACGCCCACTTCCGCTGGGCCGCCGCTTGACAGTATTCTTACTGGAAGGGGACATGGAGGAAGGTGGCGGGGCAGCCATGGATCGGGAATACTGTAACCCGCGGCTACCACCCTGTGATAGCGGCTGAACGGACTCCTTCCGTTTACCCTTCTTATCCTCTTGGAACCAAAGGCGAAACGCAGACAATAAGCTTGCTCGATTCCTGTTGGGAGCGACAACCCTTCCTCCATTCTCGGAGAAAGTCGGGAGCGAACTCAACGTATCATCTGGGGAATTTGCAGGAGTTGGTGAATATCCAGTAGGTGTAGATATCTGACCACCCGCCATTATCCATGGCGACCCAGGTATAGCAGGTATATCGGGGGGAGGCGAAGAAGATGGCGAGACCGCATCCTTCGCCTTGACTGGTGGTGACTTGGTTAATTTGGACGAACCACCACTGCCGTGCGAACTACGGGGATCGTCCCCGGGTGAACTCTTCTCACTCACCCGTGGCTTCTCCTTCTCTCGCTGGCCTTCACGTTGTTCTTTGACAGCCTCTGCCGACTTTTTGCGAACGAGACCGGCGGCTTCGAGGGCTGTTGTTGCTCGTTGCATAATGCTAACACTGCCCGAACGAGCTTTGCCATCCCGCTTCAACTTGAGCAAGTCTTTGTCCTTGATCTCAGCCCCCTTATAGCTTCCACTTGGTGTAGATTGATTTGAGCGTATAGAAGATTCGTTTGTGGTCGGAGAAGGCGACAGAAACGGTGACTTTGCACGAGGAGGGGTGGTCGGACGTGTAGTCGAACTGACTGTTGGGGTAGGGGGCACAAGTGCGAGCGTTGGAGTAGACACGGGGGAATGGTCATCAGTCTGCACAGCAATGCCGCGTTTATTTTTCTTCCGAGACCCAGTTGGCCGCTCGCTCTCCTTGTCTTTCCGCCGTTTGGACTCTGAGCCATCTCCAGTTTCTTCGTTATCAGGTTCTGCAACAGCGCGAGCCTCGCCAATGATCCGCTTCTCGTGTTTCCGCATCATCATCCACCAGAGTGCTCCTGTCGAGTCGCATGCGTCCGATATAACTGAATGAACAATTTGAGCGGTGTCAAAGCCCATCTTACTCAAGGCATTTAGTAATTCGCGCTCAGCGGGGGTCGAAAAAATGATGGGAGCCGGTGCGCTCAGTAGACTCCCAAAGTCCTGCGGAGGGAGGGGCGCAAGGGGTTTATCACATGGCGGTGACCCATTGCCATCGGATAACGTCGACGACACAGAACGGCGTTTCGTGCGAGCCGGCGTACGAATCGGATGTGGTGGAATGCGAATGGGATGGGAAGATGCTGAAGATGGCGTCACTCCCTTGGCACCGTCTTTACTCCCCTCCTCCTCAATCGGCGGCTCAGGCTGTCGAATCTTTGCATCCTTCTGACCACGGTCACTCTCGGTGATCGTCCATTGGCTTGGGCTAGAACAGATCTGGACTGGAAAAGGCCGTGACGAATCCTGGAACGGATCGGAGACGGTATCATCGGGAGTTGTGGTTGCAGACGGCAAAAGTTCGGAGGAAGCAGAGTGAAAAGTCGTTTCCGAAGTCATAGAAGTTACCGAAGATACAACTTGTTCTGTGTCCTGCGGTCTTGCCTCGTTTACAGTGGGGTTCAGGCTCAACGGTAAGGCAGCACGGGCGGGTGACGGCGACGGAGGGACGTCGTCCTCAGTTTGAGGCGCAGTAGAAACGGCAGGGGTACGCGAGGTAAACCAAGGGGCCGCCAGGATCTGGGGAATTGTCAAGCGCTTCAACGGGTCAGTCTGTAAGATGTCCCGAAGCAGGTCACGAGCGCCTATAGGGGAGAGTGAAATTTGATTCAAGGACAATGAAAAAGGTTCGAACCTTTAGATAACCATTCTGGATCCTCAAATTCCCCTTTGATAACCTTTTCTTTCATTACAGCTTCGTCGTCGTCGTCAAACGGTAATGTTCCCGTTAAAAGGCAGTAAAGGATGATGCCCATGGACCATATGTCTACCTCTGTCTGCTATTGAATATGCCGTCCAACAAAGCTGGATCAGCGCTCACCTGGGCCAAGATATTTCTTGCCTTGCAGTACCTCCGGAGCAGCATACCCGGTGGTGCCACAAAAGGTCTCCATATATACACCCTTTCCGTATTCACGTGTGAACCCAAAATCACCAAGTTTGACGCGACATCGTTCGTCCAACAATACGTTCTCCAGCTTGAGATCGCGATGGACGATCCCCTTGTCATGCAGGTAAGCGACGGCGAGGCACAACTGGCCAAATATCATTCTCGTTTCGTCCTCGGACAAGCGACCTTTTTCGGCGAGGTAGTCGAAAAGCTCTCCTCCGGAACAGAGTTCTGTGACGATCCAAATGTGTGATTCGGTAGCGATGACTTCATACATTTGGGTGACATGTGGATGGTGGAGCTGGCGGTGGTGATGTATTTCCCGGGTGAGGGAAGCAGACATTGCTTTTGGGATCTGTTTGATGGCGACGCGGGTCGATGTGAGACGGTGCGTGCCCATACGTACCTTTCCGTAGGCACCTGTCGGGAATCTTATCAGGTCTCGGAGGGCCTGTTGAGGGTTAGGAAGACTTGCCTTCTCCGATGACTTTCCCGAGGGTGTAATTACCTATTACCCTAATCTTTTGGGAGGCGAGTTCCTTCCCGAGTTCATTATAGGCATTAGCAAGCTGAGCTTTGTGGTTTTGGGATACAGAGGCGGACTGTTTGTGGCCATGTGTGGACATTCTGGCATGTAGGATGGAGTTAACGTGGCGATAAAGGAAGGGCACGGGCACAAGAGCCACGAAATAGTAGCGAAAGCGTTGTGGACAAGGTCGTTGCGGAGAGCGGTGTTGGTGAGGGCGTGGGAAATAACACAACTCATTCAAAAAACGAGTACTAGAATCACAGACTAACTACGTCCAGGCTCATCCACTGTTCTGTTCGACGAACCCGCAATACTAGACACAGGAAACCAAACGAAATTGGGAAGCCGTGTCATAGATACAACACAACGAGCAGGCGTAAAAGGAGGGTAGAAATATAGCTGGGCGCTGAACGTCCTAACAATTATTTGTGTTGTGTTGCTTTAACGATACTGACGACGATGATGACGATGATGATAGCCACCGCAAGGCCTATAATGATACGCATCTAGAGAACGAGTCAGGACTCCTGTCCCGCACTGCAACGGGCGCCTACCTTCATATCCTTCCACCTAACACCGTCTCGAGTGAGCAGCAGCAGTGAAGAACGAAACGAACAAGCTTACCACATGTTCTACAAGATATGAGCATTGGGTGGCATGAAAGAAAGGACCAAACTCACCTTGCGCACTCTGTTTGCTCCACGGCGGAAGCCTTGAGCGGAAACAGCGAGGTTGTCTGGAAAGACGGATGTAACTCTAACGCACAGTCACACGAACGAGACTGACCGGTCTTGTCCTGCAATGAATCCAGCCGCTCGCCTCTTTCAGCGACCTTTGTGATGTTCTCCCTCATGATACCCACGGTATCGTCGATTTGCTGCTGAATGGCTGCGGTTTTGGCGTTGCCCTGGGACCCTGAGGGGTTCGAGGAGGAACCATTGCGAGGTAGGTAGGGGTCGTATGGCTCAGACCTAGGGTTCGAGAGAGGTGGCAAGAGAGATTAGACAGGGTGAGGCCATGAATGTGGGGATACACGAACATGACGACTCTGTGCGGAAAAGAGGCGGGTGAGCGGGAGAAAAGGTATTATTTATCAGTTTTCCACTTGCCGTTCGTAGTAGCGGAGATGTGAAAGTTGGACTGCGTGGGGGCAGTGTTGGCCGTGATTCGTAACGGTTAACCGTCACATGTCACATGTCACAGCTTGCTGAGTGACGCATTGACGACCCCACGCCCGTCAATTTCCTGGATTAGCGCTGCTTAATCTAGCACCATTCAAAGGTGCCGTCGTCTTGTGGTCAGGCGTTTGCCTATTTTATGCGTATGTTGTTTTTGTCCTGGCTCATCATGAATTCATTCTTCAAGCAAACACTACTAACACGAAGCTATGCTGGTGAGTCGATATCCAAATATCCTGATTCGAACCCAGTTGGTATAAATAGCTGCCGGATTCGAGTCGCCAATACCCTCTTAATTGCTTTTCCTTTGCACCGCATAAGTGGGGGTACATAACACCATCAACAGCCTATCATCCAAAGTACACAAGTCTACTGCCCTGTGGCGGCCGGAGCCATTGCGAATTTGCGATTGTAACAGGTGATCATCCTGAGTGGTCAGGAACCTTTGAAGTATATAAGCTTTTTGTTGTGACCATGTCAATGTTTGTTCAAACGCAGAACTTGAGGTCACATAGACGTCCCTCTAGGACCGAGCTAGGTACGCCAAAGTGATTTGGATCTAGGGACTCTTGGCACCTAACCCAGGGCCGTGATCAGTTTACTGATTTCTCTCCACCCCGAGCAAGTCTGGGCCCAGTCCACCTCTCCGGAATGACCGATAAGGGTCTCTTTTTTCGCCAAATCCGACTCATCTCCGTGTCTCGTTCATTTCATGGAAAAGTGACGGCAAACTTGATTATACACGCTCCTCCGATCCTTCAGTCTGAGTCGGACATTGCCAAGTTGTCTGTAAGTACTGGATTTGCACTCCTCACCGAACAATCGACCAAGACACCTATATCAGATCTTGCATCAATCAGCTGTTCTTCCTTGCTGGACATTAGACACAAAATCATACGGGATAGCCCGTGTGTCTACCACTGGGCTTTGTAGGGCCGACTACTTGAGGGAAACTGATCCTTATGAATTGACCTTCGACGACGCGATAATCGGGCGATGCATATTCGCATCGCGTAATTTATGTGTTGGGCCTAGGAAGAAATTTAGCCTTTCCCAGCATCTAAGATAACGGGTTGACCGCCGACGACCTCGGTCCCGTCGGGGGTGAATCCGGACAAAAGGGACTAGCATTTCGGACCTGCAAAGACCCTTGTTGCCCAGTTGTACACACCACATTAGCACCTGGCAGCCGTTGTCATTGAGATGACCGCTCGCGAGCCATTCGAGTCCTATCTACACAACTGATTGAAGTTAAATTCGACCTTGATTTAATGACGGTGCCATCAGTGCCCATCACCCGTTGATCTGTCGAGTTAGCTAAATGGACAGGTCTGCAATACAGTATTTTGTGCCATTCTGAAATCGCAGCCTCCTGGTTGGTGGAGGAGCAGTAAGTTTTACAGCAGACCCTCCCGCATATATCCATCCGTGTGCATTGTCCCTGAGTTCTTTCTCAGTACTAGTGAAGCTTGACTTTCGTAAAATTGTACGTATTCTGCCAACAGGGGTTGCCATATTTTTTTGATGCCACACCCAAACAGAGTTGCGCTTAGGTCCCTCCTTTACAAGAGCCTTTGATCATGAACATTAATCAGAGCAGTCGTGCTCACACGAGTTGGGACTAATCGGGTAAACTTCTTTCCCTCGTTCTGATGTTCGTGCTCTGGCTACATTTCATTTCTCGAAGCAAGGTACCCGGGGGCTCAGAACTTGTGGGTAGATTTCCGAGTCATTCAGATACGCATTGCGAGCATGACGCATTAGGCATTGTACTAGTATGTGACCACTGATGCTTTCATCTAGTGCCTGTCGGTGCTTTTATTCGTTCCACCGATTGGGTGGGAACGCCTGCAATGCCGCTTACTTGCCTCAATCCTGGCCTGCCCACTACCAGTCATCTCGGGTGATCCGGTTGCCACGATCGTGCGCCTGGCGGCTTGGAGCGCCTTCGCGCAATTTAAAGTCAGTGAGTCGGACCCTCTGGATTATTCACCACACAAGACGTTTTTTGTCCTCGAGGCACCATGACCCCATCTACCTCAAATTCGATATCTGATCTATTCCAAAACTCCTTCTATGTAGGGAACAACTTGGAGAACATTCTGTATGGTAAGGCTTCTCTTGACGCACTAATGGGGTCCGAGTCAGAAGACTTAAGAGACCACTCGTACAGGTGTGGAACTCGTCCTTTACTTCAAGACCATAAACATCTTGCTGAGAAACAGAGGAGCTCGCAAGAAATCCAACTTGTTTTACGCAATCTTCAGTACCGTGATGCTCTTCTTCGTCACTGTCTGGATAGCCACCTCTGCAATATTTGGTCAAAACATGTGGCTGCTGGACTCCAACTTTCCCGGGGGCCCGAACATGTACTGGAGCAAAAACATTTCGGCTTGGTACATGGATTGGGCAATGACGTCGGTCATCATCCTGCAGCTCATGACAGATGGCCTCATGGTAAGGCCTGCACGCGTATTTCAGGATGCGTGCTTACTTGCCTCGCTCTAGATCTACCGCTGCCGTATTATATGGAATAGCTATCGTGTCATTACCATACCCATCTTTTTGTGGTTATCTACCCTCGGTGAGTACCGCTCTTATGGTATCCCCTGCGAATCCCGGGTCATGTCTATGTAGTCCTGGGAGTCCTGGTCGACTGGGTTAGTAGTTCACCAGGGGGCGACTTTTTCACTGGGGTCGCTTCACAACTCGGTCTCGCATACTACAGTGCCTCGGTGTTCCTGAACACATTGTTGACGTGCATGATATGTTACCGCATCATGCGGCATGGAAGCAAGGTCCGGGAACATCTAGGACACGAATACGCGTCTTCGTACTTTGCCATTGCCACGGTCGTTGTCGAGTCAGTGCTTCCGTATACCCTCTCTGGGATCGCTTTTTTGGTGTCATTGGGAGTGGGGAGTTCGACGTCGGTGGCGTTCATCTCTGTCTATTTCCTCTTGATGGTACGTCACCGTCGTTTCCTGCTGTTGATGACGCTAGTTGAGCTGAGCGCGACATGCCATAGTGCATATCACCTCAGATGCTGATCCTTCGGGTCATCGTAGGGAGGGCGTGGGACCAGGATACATTGGAGCGTGGCAGCTCGACCATCAGGTTCAGTTTTGGTACCATGGCGGAGTCACAATGGATTGACAGCATCGGCGCGACAGCCCATCTGCAGAGAATATCGAATGTGTATATTCCAGAGGGACACGGTAAGGTCGTCTTCTCGCACGTGTAGTCCACTTTGGTCTGGTGTAGAGACACAGAGAGACCGTGAGCAAGTTGCTTTACTGTAAGACATATAGATTAGCCTAAGCCTGTCACGGTACCTTATGTGGAAAGAGTTCGGACCAATGAGTACTGTAAACCTACATCGGCCTACCTTACATAAAGAATATACTGGGTGGCTGCAGACCTGTCAAGACAGAGTTTCGACGTTGACATTACGTGCTGAACGAACATTTGAACAAGCCTGTTAAACGGTTGGCACATGCTGTAACTTGGGCAGTGCCAGGCATAGTACAATGGGGGACAGGGTTAATGCCGTATCGGCTGGCAGGTGCACTAGCACGA
>QFES01000472.1:0-37336 GCA_003316375.1 Tylopilus plumbeoviolaceoides
ATCGGTGCGGCCAAGGAGGCTGCGGCCAAAGATTGGCTTTGCGGTTGCAGCAAGATTTGAGATTGCAAATGCGACGGAGACTGAGACATAGCATTGGGTGGCGTCAATGAAGGTGATTTGAATGATGAACTGCGCGGTCGTGCGAGAAGAGCGTCTAATTGGGCAGAGGTTAGACCCTCTGCCTCAAGCCGAGACCGCTGGAGGTCGAGGTGCAACTGTGACTGAGCAAGCGTGTCCAGGTAATAATGATGTCTCCCTTCGTGCGCGCTGAGCACCTCAAGACGTGATAACGGCGATGCGCGCTGGGAAAGCGAGTCATACGGCGAGACTAGGGAGGTCGTTGATACGGGCTGTGGTGAAACACCCATAAGCGGGATATTTTGGGACGATTGGGCAAACTTGTCGTAATGAACCTTCAACGGCCTGCCATTGAATTCATACCTGACAGAGGATAAGGATTGTGAGTGAGTGAATATATGATTGATCCCGGAGAAAAGGCGGCGCCCGAGAGAGTACGCTGCTAATGAGCCCGAAGACGATCCAGTCGCTGTTGCTACTTACCCATCGAACATCCGTCTCGCACGCTCTGCGCCATCTTCGGTTACGAAGGTGACCGTGCCGAAGCCCCGAGATCGGCCGTCAGGGCCAAGAGCAACGTCTGCACGAGTGACAGCTCCCGCAGCACGGAAGAGATCTTTTAGATCCTGCCATTGGATGTGGAAGGGTAGCTTAGGGATTGGGTGAGCAATGCGACGGGAGAGACGAAGGAGACAAAGGGGCGATGGCCGGGTATTGGTTGATGTGGTGAGGAAGTACGTACATTGCCGACAAAGAGTGTGCGCATTCCAGTTCCACCGCTAAGCAACTCACCGTTCCCAGGGAGGGGGATTGCAAAGTCGTCGATATTGTTTACGGCGCTCAAGAGAGGGATATTAATGCCTTGTTGTACGAATGGTACAGACGGATTTGGGAAAGAGGGATTAATATTTAACTCTGTATCAAGGGTCGCGCCTAGACGGTCTGGACGAACTTCCAGGACTCGTGTTTGCCAGCAATAACCGTTAAACATATCGATGGCACGACCGGCATCCTCTGCGGTGGCAAGGAGGACGGTGCCATAGCCACGCGAGCGGTTATCAGGGCCGAGGGAGACGTCCGCACGGAGGACAGTGCCTGCACGGCGAAAGAGATCTTTGAGGTCCTGCCAGCGGACGCGGTATGGGAGCTGTGAGGGATGGATGTGTTCTGAGACGTGGCCACAAGAAAGGGAGACGTACGTTTCCTACGAAGAGCTGCGTGCGCGTATCCCGAAGGGGCCTGTCGGTGGAGGAAAGAGAGGATGTGGCCATTTTGATGACTGCTTCGATGTCATCGTTCGAGGGCGCGGATGGCGTTTTGAGGAAGTGTTCGGGAGAGGGAGGCTGGTGGGGTGGAGATGGCTGCGGAGGGAGGGAGGTGAGGTTGGAATGAGGACGAGGAGGGACACGTACGGATTGGAGGGTAGAGGACATGCCTTTGGTGGGGAGAGGGAAGAAGGAAGACAAGGTCCGCTCATGTATACACGGACGCTCCACAGCGACAAAAACAGGGTACACACTCAGCGCCACCTCCAAGTCAGACGTCATCCCCCTTTTATAGTGCGAGTTGGGCTGAGGGTCAGGGTCTCACTGATCTCTGCAGCGTCAACCACCTCAGCGAGTTCACCCTCGTGGAAGTTGGAACCCTGGTGAGTAACCCGCCAGCGCTGCATCATGATGTAGCCACTATTCCGGCGCAATTTCTAACAAAACAATTCTCATGGAGGCGATCCTTGATGGTTTATGTCACTCCTCTAGCGCGATCATTAACATGATTCATCGATATTCACACAGGCGTATCACCCATGATTGATCTGCCTTTCTCTGCTTTGTCAATCACGATCGATCACGACCAACTCACCACAACTCCGAGTTCTACTGTTCCCCGCTCGGAGCTGCGTACAGATACCGCAGTGGAGCCAGAGCACTGAGGTGCGAGGTTGGATCGTATCGGCCCGCAAAGTTGCTTTTTATCAGTGCCAAACGGTCCATCAGTTGAAACGCAGCAGGCTGAAACTAGGCCTCACAACACATTATTATTCTGTCTCTAGGTAAAATCCATCATCTTTCCCTGGTGCAGTACGTTCATATCTTCCCGATAACAAGATTTTTGACGATCTCACGTCCCGTGATGCGCGCAGTATGGTATAGCGTAGGGATATCAAGCGTCGACGAAAACGTATCAGCAAAGCCAAATGGGAACATCAGAGGAATCCACCCTTGATACCCATCGAAATCAGTCAACAGCTGCAGAATTCAGTAAGCAAAATCTGACCTCGAGCGTACTCCATTGCAAAGCAACCCTCGTGCATCTTGTACTGCTTTGCAGTTCCACGCGGCAACAAGTGAACATCACCAGGCTTGTACCTCTCCATCTCCAGAGCACCGGGTTTGAATGCCCATTGCTCACCGACAAGAATGTGGAAGTAATCATCCGCGACATGCAACCCAGTGTGTCCCTCAGTACCGAGAGGCGTACCAAAGATGATGAGGTATTCCGTAATGGACGCGTGAATGATGTACATGGCACCCATGGCACCGCCAGCATTGTTGAACACCCATTCAGACAAGTTGGTGTTCAGCGCAATTTGAGAGGAGGGTTGTGGAAAGGTGGATGTGAGGTTCGTCAGAATGTGTTGAATCATGCCTTCGGTGTTGTCGGGGGACGCAGCAATGGCGTCTCGTGCAAGTTGATGCAAGAAAGGTGGATCAAAGACGTACCACCGGTCCTGTAATAAGCAGGGGGGAATACTGCAGTTTTGGTAGGCGCGACAGACAACTTACCCACCTTGATCGAGTCTAACCAGCGACACCCCACATAGAGGAGGCCAAGTACTAGTACAGCCCTCAGTGTCCTTTTTTTGAAAAAACCTCCAGAGCCTTCGGAGTGACATGAAGGTTTGGGTTGAGCTTTGGCTCCTGGTTTGGACATGGGATCCAATGATAAGGTTGACCAGCGGTTAAAACTAAACTGGGACGGAACCGGTGGGCGAGAAGGCGCTTTTGTAAATTGTGAGTTTGAGATCAGGCCACTTGCACGTCATTGAAACTAGCTTACGTAAGCAGGTTTAGGTCACAACTATTAATACCGAGCCCACCGCACAGTACAAGTACTGGTTGGTCGCCTCTAGTATGACTTGGATATAGGTAGAGGTCGTTTCAAGCTATATACACGCAGTTGCACACACAATTATGGCCGTGATCATACCACTGGCATGCCTGATAACGCGCCGCCTTCTATCAGATTATGTAAGTGCCACGACAACGCTTCCTAATGGGTTCAACAAGGCAAGGCCACGATGACGGTCATTTGCGACACAACGACAATGACGAGCCCCGCACGCCACTACGGTCCACGACCCAAGTACCCATCCTTGGCCATATAATGAGGACAAGGCGACGACAACGATAACTCGTGCCGCCACCCGTCCCTCTGCCAAGTAGTAACGAGAGCGAGGATCAACGACAACAAGGTGACGATCCGCGGTAAGGAGGACGACAGCGTGTGGGTGCAAGCCGCCGCCTGTTTCGTCATGAAACGACCCGAGGCATGCGCGCGTCCCACGCAGCCACTACCGCGCCTGTCCATTCGCGATGCAACGACGTGGCATGTTGCATGCGACGCACCTTATGACGACTGCTGAATCAGTGACAGGACCACCATGACACCCCCTGTCACATAACGACGACGTTGACAGCGGATGTTACTGACGAGCCTGCGGCCAGCGCCGTCGATAACAAAATGACGACGACGAGCACCGCACCGCACACCACTACCACCGCCAGTTCCCTTTGCCATGCGACACCGCTGGTTATGCCAACGACGATGGGGCGTACAGCGCGCCCCACGCAGCCACCATCGCCACACGACGACGCGGTGTCACCAACGAGCCAGCCCTATTGACGACACGACGACGGTGCCACTGCACATCCATTCGCTATCTACGCACGGACAGGTAGCAACATCGATGGCAACGAACTCTGCGATACGCCCCACACAACCATCAGCACCATTGCCCGTTCCTTCGCTATGCGTGTGGAGGAGCGCAAGGACAGGCGATGACGACGACATTGAAGATGAGGACATGACGAAAAGGACAAAATAATGAAGGTGCGACACAACACTGACAACGGGGTGCCATCGACGTCTCCTGATTTGCTCACTTCGTCGTGTCCCCCTGAAGGCCTGAAGGTCCATAACTTATACATTCTTTTCTACACAATTGTGTGCACAACTCTGAATGACCTGAAAATGACCTCAATTAATCGGTATTGATCTCTAGGAGTCTCTAAGTCGTGCATAATTCGACCGAGTTTCTTGTTAATGAGTGTCATCAGTGGGCGCAACACCTAAACTTGCTTACGTAAGATAGCTACGTACAGGTGGCTCAACCCGCAACTCAATGATTCGAAAACGTAACCTGACTGATGATCGATCATCCTTCTCGCCCACCGTAGGTGAAGCTTTGAAGCTTTGAAGGTCAATTGGGAAGGAGCACCGTCCTCTATTTCAGCTGGTAAATAACGCAGTGGCGCTCACTACCACGTGATCGACGTAGTGACTTTTTGCGTTACGTTAGCGCCCCCAGTCGAAGAACTACGTATCATGGCTTTCAAGGAGGATAGAGATGGATAAGTAGTACAAAATACAATACATCGAATACCTCAACATACGAAGAGAAAGCAATAATCTAGTAAAAAGACACCTAAACCTCCTGGCTCTCCTTCTTGCCCTTTGATGATGTTTTACTGGGCAGAAGTTCGGGGTTGATAAATGGTACAACACCACCCTGGGAGATGACTACATCGCCCAGAAGCTTGTTCAACCTGAACATGTCATTGATGAGCACCATTCCGAGACTGAATGAACCAGACTTACTCCTCGTCATTTCGAATGGCTAATTGCAAGTGCCGGGGCACGATACGTTGCTTCTTGTTGTCACGAGCAGCGTTACCAGCCAGCTCAAGGATTTCGGCAGCGAGATATTCGAGAACGGCAGCGAGGTAAACTTTGGACCGCATGAGTCATCGATCTGAAGAATATTAGTTGCCAAGACTCACCGGGTGCACCGCTACCTATGCGTTGAGCGTAGTTACCTTTCTTCAACAGACGGTGCACACGACCAACAGGGAACTGAAGGCCGGCCTTGGCCGAACGCGACTGAGACTTGGGGGTTGAATCGCCGGAAGCCTTGCCACCAGACTTTGCTTTGCCGCCTTTTCCAGACATCGTGTAGAAGTGAAGGTGTGGTGTTGGATGAGATCGAGTGGTAGTGGGTGTCGCGACGGAGGACAGATATGCGGGGGCATTGATATGTACAGTCCCCTTTATATCCACGCGGGGTGGACAAATTAAGGTTTACACATCAACAAAAGACGCGACCTGTTGACGCGTATGACAAACACGACCACACGCGTCTCAGGAGGTATATAACCCAACGCAACACGCCATCGCCCACCCATATATCCCCAGCCCTTCGCATTCCCTCTACCCTCTTCGCCCATCATCACAAGTATCCTCACCATGGCCGTCGCTACCAAAGCTCCAGCTAAAGCACCCGCATCAGACAAGGCCACCAAAAAGGCCGCCAAGGTATCTGGTGCTCCTCCCGCAGAGGGTGACAAGAAGAAGCGGCGCAAGGCCCGCAAGGAGACTTACGCTTCATACATCTTCAAAGGTACGTTCATAGTTCTCAATCAATGGCGTTGTCTCATCGCCCAGCAGTATTGAAGCAGGTCCACCCTGACACCGGTATCTCGAACAAGGCAATGGCCATCCTCAACTCCTTTGTTAATGACATCTTCGAGCGCATAGCGGGCGAGGCATCCAGTAAGATTAACTTCCGTGCCTTCTGGTACAACATGCTCACTTGGTGCGCTAGAACTCGCCTCATACTCTAAAAAATCTACCATTGCTTCACGGGAAATTCAAACGGCAGTCCGCTTGATCCTACCAGGTGAATTGGCGAAACATGCCATCTCCGAAGGCACGAAGAGTGTCACCAAGGCAAGTTCATTTCGTCTTTTCCGCGGTTGTCTTTCTGAGTGTCCTCCAGTTCTCCACGTCCGCTGCAAAATAGACGCAGATATAGTGCGCCTTTTTGTATTTACTACGTATGAGGTCCTGCGGACTGTTGTATATTAGCTGTATTGCATACTTGATCTGTTAATTCATCTTCACCTATTCGTTACCTTTTGGCTTATCACCAGTGTTTGCCGTTCTGGGGTCTTGATTGCCGGAGTCAACCCGTGGGACAATCTGGTTACCGGACCACCATGTGGTGGCAACGACGTTGGCGTCTTCATTCGTACAAGTTGCGACAGTTGTACGAAATGGATCACGGCAGTAGAGCACGGTAGCAATATTCCCACTAGTGAAGGCAATGACAAGACAACGCACTCCACTTGAACGGAGGATGGTCCAGAAGCCGTGAAAGGCAGCGGAACAAGTCGGAGATCACAGTAACGTGTACTGGCCATGGTCCATGAGTTGTGCTGGAAATGACTGTTGGTTTCAGTGACAAGCGGCGGCAGTAGTACTGCTCGAACGGCCGGCATTTCTCGTTACGCCGACACTGACTCCCGGAAATTCGGGTGCCTGTTGGTTGCAGGCCACTTACACGTCAATGTCATCGTTATGTGGGAAGAAACATTATCGATGAAGCCAAGGCTCAAACCTTGAAAAAAACGTTGCGGGAATGTAGGACTTCCGCGCGTACATACGAGTACTCGCCAATTCGAGGATGCTGCAATCCCTTGATTAGGGCCGCCATCCAAATTCCACAAGGGAATTTTTTTTTTTCGTCCCAGTCGCTACCGACTTGCTGATGACCAGCAGATGCGTGATCTAGTGGCGGCAAAGCGATACTGCCAATCGTTCAACTGTCCAGCTTGTCATTAGCGCAGTACGTGATATGTCCAAGGACTCCACCCGCTGCTCAAGGCAACATGAATCGACGAAAGGCACCTCGGGCCGTCTTCTATCGACCGACGCCGCGGACGAAGCAAGGTCTAGGCGTGGGCGAACTGGCGCCTCGGAGAGACTGGATCTTGCCCTGTGTACAAGCACTGCCTCGACAGCTCCAAGCCATGATGGTGTCGAAGTGGGACCGAGCGTTTGGACACATTGTCAAACGAACAACCTCGCACCTCCCATCACATGGACCGAACGCGCTGTGGGTCTGCTCCCACCGATCAGGGAAAATTCTCTTGCAGAGAAGACGCTCCCTATCATGACCAAGTGGCGAAGGTTCTTCTCGATGCTTCGAATGTACTCTCCTTATCACGACGATGGCCAGTGGCAGGCAGGCAATCATGGTACTGTCACGATGGCTGAGTGGCCATTGACGTGGAACCGACTTTTCATCGTACGGCGTCGGCGGCTCAGCACAGGGCGAACTGCCATTTTCCCGACCGACTGTATGCTCTGATACACATGCGTGCAGCGAGTACCCCCCCGATTGGCCGTGAAAAATACTTCCGTCGATACCCGAACTGTTGGACAGTGAAATACCTCCGCTGTCTGGGCAGAAAAAAGGACAGCATCTCCTTTGGTGACTACCCTCTCCCCCTCCAAGAACACCCGCAACTTGACACCTCAGGCTGTTCCCGTTTCCCCAATTCGCTTAGCTCTGATCCGTCGCGGCTTTCCGCCATTCAATCAGCCGGTCTTCTTTATGACTTTCCCCATCTATCTATCAAGGTGAGATCACCGCTGATCTTGTGCAGTCCGTCCGAGCTCACGCGACGGCAAGTGGGGCTGCATCCACTATTTACGTGTATGCTAGACCTCCATTCTCACCCTCGCTTCAATTCATATGGTGTCACACTTTTTGATCGCGTCAACGAGGGGTGCAACCGCACCTTACCGCTAGGTGCCGCATCGGTCGCAGATACCAATCGAACTAACATCGAGTCACACAGGGAGCAAATCCGCCATCTCGAACCCCCTAAACGCGTTTAGCGCTGGTTCATTTCTCCCATTGGAGCCTGGAGGTGTCCTCATCCTGTTGGAATCTCTCAAGATATGTGTCGCCTTAATTTTCGCGGGAGAAGACTTGTACGAGATCCATTCACACGTCGAGGGCCAGTTGGGAGACATCTCTACACACACCGATTCGCAGGTACCTGGTTAGCTAAACGAAGTTTCCCCGTTGCAGTAGGCTACACGTGTCTTTTCAGTCTCGCCTAGCGCGAAGATAGCCTTAGCGTGTACGAGTCAACATGGTGATCGGTGATCTCACGGGAGGAAGATACGTCCGCTCCGGGCGACACGTCAGGGCAATACTGCGGGCAGCACGAATTGTATTATCAGAGATCACGACTGTGCTAAATAAAGCTACATGTAACACGAACGCGGGGTCAAATGAATGAAAAGATGTGCTGCTGTAGTTTTAGAGATAGCGGAGAAATATGCGAGTGTGAAGTACGAAATGGGCGGTATCGTCCAAGCAGGAAATCGCGTCATGGGCTGATCATGACCTTGAGAACCATGTTTCCGCTCTCGTCTTTCCCACGAGCCAATAGCTCGAAAGCGCGCGCTGTATCCCCCAGAGACAGGCGGTGTGTCACCAGCTTGCCAATGTTTTGTAGCTTTCCGGAAGCGAGAAGAGAGAGAGCATCAGCATAAGTGTTGGCATAACGGAAGGACCCCTGGATGTCGACTTCTCGCAAGGCGGCCGCTGACAGGGGCAACATCACATTTCGGCTTCCCATTCCAACAAGCATAACCTTGCCACCAGTAACGGCAGCCTGTTGACATCGCGATTAAGCGTTGCATCCCACACCAACTAAAAGTCTATTACACTTACATGTATTGACATTTGAATGCATGATTCAGCGCCCGTGCACTCAAACACGATGTCAAAGCCATCTGGAACTTGGAGAGTCGCCAGCGCTTCTGCCACGTTTTCTTTTGCAATTCGAAGTTGTTCTTCGGGGCTTTTCGGCTGGTAGGTAGTAGGCAAGCAACATATTTGGGAGGCAAAACCGTTCGTCTTGGCAAAATCTAGCCGTTGTTGGTTAATATCGATAGCCATCACCTGGGAGGCACCATATGACTTTGCGAGGGCGCACGCGAGGATGCCGATTGTGCCGACACCGAAGACCAGGATGCGCTGGCCATTACGGAGACCTGCCCGTCTGCCGGCATGTATCAGGACGGAAAGAGGTTCTGCTAATGCGGCTTCCTCGAAGCTGCAGTTATCGGGCAGACTAACGGGGATTAGATAGGGCTCAACGGCGGTCAAACGTCAGCCACTTACGGATGAAGGACATGGGCGGGGTGGTTCATGCGATCTTGTAGCGTCCCATCGAGATGAGGAAAAGTCTTGGCACTGCTTGCAAAGCGCAATTGTTTGCAAAGGTTGTAGCGTCCGGAGTTGCAGTAGTCGCAATGTTGACACATAACGCCTGCCTCGATTGCGATGCGTTGACCGGGAACGAGATTTGTCACGCCGGGACCAACTGAGACAATAACGCCCGCGGACTCATGGCCAAGCACTAGAGGGGCTTGAATGGCAAAGTCGCCATTTCGCCCTTCCTTGTAGTAGTGGACTGCAGGGCAAAGGAATTAGCAACGACGGTTGCACAGAGACGGACAACGCGCACGGTCACTCCCGCAAAGGCCAGTCGCCCTCACGGCAACCTGAGCGTGGTTATACCGCGGCGGCCAGACGGGCCGCTCCTCAAGACGGAGGTCTTTTGGGCCATACAGGACGGCAGCGCGTTGAGTTGGGAGTTGTGCAGGAGACATTGTTGAAAAGAGGGAGGGGGCGAATAAGGCAAAGTAAAGCCATTCAAAAGTCTTTTATAAAGTTTGCAGAAGTAACGATCTCGTGAGGAGGGCTCGGTACGGAATATGGCAGCTGAAAACGGAGCATGCATCGAGATTCTGTCGGTCCGTAATCCCGAAGTGTATCAGGCGTATGATGACGTAAAACTATCACTCTGGTGTCACACCGCCATCACGCAAACTCCCGATCTCTATTCAGTGAATTTATTATACCCCGTTTGGGATGAGCATCCGCCTTTTGCGGGCTGACCCGAGTCCAGGTTCACGATATTTTCTCCATTTTTCCGTTCTTATTTCTGTCGTTAAATGTCCACAAGCTGACAGAATATATTCTTTTGTCGGAACTTCGGTCCCCCTGCCGATCAGCAGGTGGATCTGACTCTGCTCTATGAATTTAAAGCACGCCTTTTGGATAAGTCGGACATTCACACTACCTCATGGATCCCACACCCACCGTTCCGTCACTCAACTTGTTCGACTTGTCCTGTCAGAACGTCCTCATTACCGGGGCTACTAGAGGTAACGTACTTATTACTCTGATGATCTTGCCTAAATGATATTGACCCATTTTTCTCGTCTCCGTTGATGTAATGCGATCCGTTCCCTGATCGGGCCCTCAAATCGATGAATCAAGGCATAGGTGCTGCATGCGCCATAGCATTGGCCCAAGCAGGGGCTTCTATTTGTCTTGTTCAGAGAGATCCCCCTTCACAAGGCACTGAGCCGAACACGGCAACGGCAGATGCCATACGCGCCTTCGGAGGAACCGTCAAAATTATTCATTGTGATCTCGGCGATCTAGACGCAGTCAGGGAACTCTTTCCTAAAGCGCTTGCGGTCATGGATGGGAATATTCATGTCCTCGTCAACTGCGCCGGCATACAGCGGAGGGCACCTAGTGTCAGCTTTTCGGAGCAAGACTGGGACGATGTACGTCATTTTCTGTAATGGTCGTGTTCAGTCTCGCTTCCACTCCTCATATTTGATCGAATCTTTTGACCAATATGTGTCAGGTTTTGAATATCAACCTCAAAGCAGTTTGGCTACTTTCACAAGCAGCCGGCCGTCACATGGTCCCTTCGCGCAGAGGGAAAATCATTAATTTTTGCTCTCTCTTGACCTTTCAAGGTGGTCTCACAGTCCCTGCATACGCATCCGCAAAAGGAGCACTCGGGCAGCTGACCAAAGCTCTCAGCAATGAATGGAGCCAACACAACGTCCAGGTTAATGGTATATGCCCAGGTTATGTTGCCACAGACATGTGAGCTATCTTTGATCTTTCTGTGTCTACACCGGACCTTGGATTGGTAGGATCCGGTGACACGCCATCCCCCAAGGTTCGCAGGTCGGCCGAATTGGGATGCTTGGTGTCGAAAATACTTCTTATCTTTGGGCGCGGAGATGTTTATCTTTCTGCTCAACGGTTTCCCTTCCTAGGAATGAGCGGCTCTTGGCGGATGAAACGCGGTTCAGACAAATCTCGGAGCGGATTCCGGCTGGAAGGTGGGGCGACCCGAGGGATTTTGCGGGACCCGTCGTCTTTCTCGCGAGTAGCGCAAGCCAGTATGTTTGCGGAGAGCTCTTGGTTGTGGACGGTGTGAGTTACCTATTCTTGCATTCTCCGCAACTAATAATAACGATCACGATAACTCGTCAGGGATGGATGGGTCGATGATCCCATCTTCTTGCCATCAATAATGTTGACAAGGAATGACTTATAGCTCGTCCACATTTGACGAGAATTTAATTAACACAATCCCTGTGATGCTCTTTTGACGTACATAGTCTTATCTTTTTGGTCAGATGGCAGCGTAGAATTCAAATTGCCCAAATCAAGGGATAGCTCTCTTACCTCTAAAGGTCTGGTCAGGAATGAGGTCACAGCGTATTTTGTTCTCGACCGCTCAGTGTTTGCTCAAGTATCAAACCCGCAACAGTCGCCGACTCGGATATCCCGTTTTGGCATCAGGGCCTAGTCTATTTCTTAGCGCTCACCGAACTTTCATGTGGGTCACAAACCACTTTAACACGGGCCGCGCACTCCGGGTTGAGAGGGCGAAATGTATTGACTACCGCACGTGGACAGTCCAGAAAATTGATGGTAACACTCCATCGAGCGAACAGTCCGTTTAATTCAGCCCAGCAGTAGACTACCAACTCGGCTCGACCGCTTCGAATCACCCGAAATAATTGGTTCCGGGTGGTGCTGGGTTGCTAGCCGCGAGTTACTCCGACGTACTCGGGACACGGTGGACTACCCCTAGTTTCGAAGCGGAGGGGTAGCACGGCGTCCGAATGGGGATCTAGGAGTGTCTGGCATGTCCTATCGCCTCGGCCGTAGATGTTCCTGGGGAGAGAACAACGATCCGGGGTGATTATTAACGGATGCAGACCTTGACCAGTGCAAGCTGTCATATATCCGTCATATGTCTCCTAGTCAAGAGTGAAACCTAGGATGCAAGGCTGACCGCATGGAGTGGGACTTCGAAGAAGACTGATCGTATTCGGGTAAAAAAACAGTATATTGGAGAGAACATGCCTGCTGCGATGTGACCATGTTGAGCAAACCTCTTGGGTTTGTGATTTGACAATCATTTCTCCGTTGCCAGATCTTGGTTTGGTTCGAATTCTATCGTCCCATCAAATTTGGCTAAACATGCCGCCAGTCTAGCATCCTTGGGAGCCATGTGTTCGTGGCGAGGTCCCCACTGTCACCCTGGGGTTACGGTGTGATCATGTGTCCTGCGTGAAGTTCGCTTGTATGTGGGTCCATATATGCAAAAGTGACATGTGTGTTGAACTCGTTCGGCGGTCCGCTGCAGATTCCAGGGTGTAATCGAACCGACAGACGGCCGAAAAGGAGACCGCGGATGTGATGTGTGGAAAACTGCCACAGGACGCGAACGGTGCGAAAGTACCGGAAAATACGTCCACGTTTGAGCTACGTCGGGCAGAGGGTGAGCTAAAAGTTGCTCTCCGAATCGTGGCGGCGTCCGAAACGCCTCATCAATTGAACCCTAAAAACACCTTGTTTTTAAAATCAAGGAGTGGGCTAATGACCGCCACCTTCGCGCATGTGCGTGGCAGTCATATAGTAATAGCGCGTCGTTGATTCGGGGTTGCTCGTCGAACGGTCTGAGAAGGTCAAAAGCACCTCGTGCCAGTGACCAGCCACCACAGACAATCTCCCGCCACTTCAAGTTGTCACCAACCGTGGGTAGTTCGACAAGAAGCACTATCCTACTGCTTGCTACAAGTACCAGCGTTTATATTACCTTCAAAACGCTCATTTGACCCTTATCTAGTGACCCCAAGGAAATGCCAGCCCAACGAGGCACGAGATAGGAAGGTCTGGCCCGAGACTGCAAATGCGAACCCCCGCTCAAACCTGTCCATTTTGGCACGGACACCTCGGAGCACGCCGATTCATTGGGTTATCGACGTCAACGCTTCATACCGTTTGCGGAAGATGGCATGAGCATTCCAACCTGGGAGTCGTGACTTTGCCACGGGGGAATGACTCTGACGGTTTGCTCGGTATTCAGTCGGGTATCCTGGGATACAAGGAAATCGGCGAGCTTTGCATAGGCCCCACTTAATTTTTGACCAGAAACGACCTCCCACGTCAGAGAGGAACGGCAGCTTTGGGGGAACCGGCCGCCAGTCATCCGGTTATACCATTGTCTTTCAAGTTTCCAAGATGACAAGGGGGGCGTAGAAGGCCGTAGACTGACTGCAGTGCGGGCCGCGGTATACGCTACATACTAGCACGGCATATCGACTCGCCGAGCCCTGTACGACAGAAGCATCTTGATCTTCTGTCAACAGCTCTGCCAAGCAAATGGAAGTTTTCCCTGAACCCCCTTATTAAATTGTTTCCCGTCTTGCCAGCGTGTTGGACAGTTAATAATACTCAACGCGAACTCCCGCATTTTTTTTCTTTCCCTGACAGCTGCGTCCCAGCTTTCAGACTGTCACTTTTCTTCTCGACCGTCGAACGAAATTCAACAATTCCCCCGTCCTGTCCAACACTTTGTGCATTCCACATCAAGACCCGGACCGAGATACTGGTACGTCGACTGTGCCGACTTTCGCAGAAATCCTACTGATCTGCGATCCTCCATTCTCCCATGTTATTGCCGCCCGCAATTCAATTGTCATCTCTCTACCAAGACTGGGGTTGATGGCATCTTGACATGTGCCTATCAGCTTCTTACGAGGCCTGAGGCCTGAATCGCAAGTCGTTGTTGTCTGCATCACTGTGTCTTCGAAAAGCTTGCCAACTGCAGGGAAGGAGTCGGCTTGCAGCTGGCTCGTCGCTCGAGGCCAGCACTAAGAGTGAATATGGCGACGGAGATGTGGAGTACGAAGATGGGAGCCGCTTGAGGATGTATATGAATCGGTGAGTTGAATAGATCAGGAGATTTCGTTTCCTTGGATCAACGTGAGGTCGGTTCTGTGAGGCTCCTCCAACCTGATATGTTGTCGATAAATCGGTTGCCATGGACGAGAACCGATACACGACGGCTAGGAAGTGGGACCTACAGACTCCCATATATACCCGGATACCCGGATGATAACACGGTCAACATGTGAGTAATCGAGGGTGATGTACTGATGTCAAGTCCCAGCGCCGAGTACTAAGATATAGTTCGCTTTATAGCGAAGCAGCACGCACGGAAACTCTTGGGCGTTACAGTGGTGGTATGCTTTGTGCTCGTCCGGGCTATGATTCATTGCATGCGCAACATTCTTTGTCAAACAGGTTACAGATGCCTATATCATGTGGTGAATAGATGTACGCGTCGCTCGCCAACTCAATGGAGTACATTGTCTAGAAGCCGGAAACACTTGTTGCAATGTCACACTTTTGTCACGCTCTTACCATAATAGTATTGAAGGTTATTGCAAGCTGTAAATGACGTCGTGACAAAAGGTGTGACATTGCAAGTTTGGACACAGTGGGTTTGTTCAGACCACGATTTGCTCGAATCTTCGACTTTAGTATATGTTGTACTGGTCGCCGGCGCCCCATAGAGACTGTCGGCCATTGGTTGGAGATACGAGTGGTTGTTTGCACAGCGCTCGCTTCCGATTAGTCACTTGCTCGGTTCCGGGGTCACCGTTGGAACGGTATAATTGCTTCGATTTTTTTGCTTCCAACCTTGTCCAGATACTCTTCGGTTTACTTTACCCGTCTTGGTATGCCTCACTTGCAGTTGCCAATTGCTGCCTCTTTGGCAGCTCTTGGTGTAGGGAGCCTCTTCGTATCGTATCTCACAGCGCCCAAAAAACCAAAAGTTCAACTTCCAACATCCGGTGGACAGGACGAGCCTCTGCTTCCTGATCCTTTTGACTTGACATGTCCGGAAGATGATATCGATGGTTTCCCAATCAGCGAAGTAGCTTTTTGGAGCAAGGTTGGCACCTTTACACTTTGCTCAAAGTCCTTTATTGTTTATATCCTTTTTCTCCCATAGGTTCGCCTCTGGAAACTTCTAGTTTCTCTACTCCTTGCGGCTATTCTCGTCCTCCAGGCTATAAGTCTAGGATGGACCTATTCCACTGGAGAGGGTGACAACACCATGGCGGTCGTGGCCTATGCCCTCCACGTCGCATATGCCTTCTATCTCACTGCAATTGCTGTTCGCTCCATCTATCAGAATTCAGCCCAACCTCATTCCGAGTCCATAGTCCATCTCGCGGTACTTACCTTCGCTCCTACGCTGCTTCTCTGCATTGTCGCTATTTGGCCATCCGCTCGCCCCGTGAGCCTGCCCTTGTCTCCAGGTGGCTTTTCGTTGCCCGCAATTTGGTACACGGTCCTTGCCATCTATTTCATCGTCACTGTCATCGTGTTCTCAATCCCTACGGGCCCGCCCCTCCACTACCCGTCCGAGACCCTCTACACCGAAAAGGTTCTCAAAGCTGCGGCGAATCGTGACGAAGAGAATGTCTGTGGTGCTGTCGGCGCTTCCATCTGGAGTTTTCTACTGTTCAACTACACCACCAAAGTGGTCATGCTTGGCTATACTTCAGAGTCTCTCGAGATTGCGGATCTACCAGTGGTTCCGGCCGAGATGCGGGGTGTCAGCCTGTATACCGGCATGCGAAACACTATACGCAACGTCAAGTGGAGTCTTCGTTGGTGGCGTCCCCGTGTGGGCTCTGGTTGGGAGCTTGCCTATAGGCTCCTCAGGGTCAACACAGTATGCCTCCTCCAGTTGATTTCATTGGCTGCTCTCTCGGCTTGCCTGTTCTATGCACCACCCCTGTTCTTGCGACAGGTAGTTAAGTATTTCGAGTCCGACCCTAACAGGGAGGATCGCAGTTGGGGTTGGTTCTATCTGGCGGGTATGGTGTTCTCAACTGCGTTCACGGATATGGGTAAGACGCCTTGATAATTCACATTGATGTCCATCGCTGATAATGACATCAAGTTACTGGGCAACTCTTCTCCATTGCCACTACCACCGTCCAAGTTCGTCTGAGGATTCAACTGAACACAATTCTCTTCGGCAAGACCCTAGTGCGCAAGGACATTGCATCGTCATCCGGTTCTGCAGACTCGTCCAAGGACGACGACAAGGATAACAGCAAGAAGAGCGATGATGGCGAAGAGGAAGATGACTTCTCGAGCAAGGCACAAGTTATGACGCTTATGACGACTGACGTCGATCGCGTTAGTGACTTCTCGTGGCACATGTTCACCCTTGTCGGTACGGGCTTATCCTCTCATCGTTGAGCACTTCGGGGTTAACAACGTGGTTGCTCAGATTCGCCAATCGAGATCGCAATTGGTACCTGGGTGCTTTACAAACTACTTGGCGTCTCAGCTTTCGTTGGGCTTGCCGCAATTTGCTTGTTCTTGCCTTTGAACCATTACGGTGGCAAAGTTGTAGTCGACGCCCAAGAGAACTTGATGAAGACCCGCGATGAACGAGTAGCTTTGATGAATGAGGTTCGTGGGATTACTTTCGGCCAAGTGTATTTGTTTTGCTGATAGAGAAAGCTTAGATTTTGGGTGGGATCCGTATGCTAAAGGTGACACAGCTTCCATTTGCGGTCCTGTTCGAGACTGACATTCACATTAGTTCATGGCTTGGGAACGCAGCTTCGAGAGAAAGGCTTTGAAGGTTCGGGCGAAGGAGCTGAGGTACCAGAAATTAAGTTACATGGTCGAGCTGCTGTTCAATGTGTTATGGCAAGCTTTTCACTTCATCTTAAGACGGATCTGACTGTCTCTCAGGGATGGCTCACCGATCTTGGTGACTATCATCGCGTTCTGGCATTTTGCAGTTGTTCGTGGGCAGATACTGACGCCTTCGACTGCATTCACTTCGGTAAGCCAGTTTATCATGTAACCACGATAAATGACTTGATCGATGCTGGTTCTAGATTCTTGGTGAGTGCATGATAGCAACATTTCACTCAAGTCTCTAACGTTTCTTCAAGTCTTCAATGAGATGAAGTTTGCGTTGAATGCCCTCCCCGAAACCTTCATTAACATGCTCCAGGTGAGATCAGTGTATGCCACATTGTCTACTCAACTAAAGGATGGATCATTCAGGGCTTCGTGTCTCTCCGTCGTATTGAAAAATATCTTCATGGTGCCGAGGTTAGCGCAGTTCCTCCCCTTGATATGCAGTTGCGGCAAATCGCGCTCCAAAATGCGACGATCACTTGGCCCCAAGACCGCCTGCATCAAAGTGGCAGCGCTACTCCTTCCATTGCGGGTACTCCTAGGGCTAAGTTCATGTTACTTGATCTGGCTCTGTCTTTCCCCGAAGGCGAGCTGTCCCTGGTCTGCGGGAAACTCGGAAGTGGGAAGACGCTACTGTTGTTGGGTACGCCTCACTGTCATGATGTTTGCGGAGTCTCCCTGACACGGCAACCGGTTAGCGCTTCTTGGCGAGGCAGACATTCTAGCTGGTCAAGTAATTTGTCCCAGGTCTCCGCCCGATATCCTTGCAGAATTCTCGCAAAAGAAGGCCTCCCCTGAGGACTGGGTCGTCCAAGGTGCCTGCGCCTACGTTCCTCAGGCGAGTAGCGTCCTTTTTCACAGGATTATTCCTAATATCATATTATCAGACTGCATGGTTGCGGAATGCCTCTATCAAAGGTAACTCAATAGCCATAGCACTCGGAGTCATTACTAAAGTATCTTAAGATAACATCCTCTTCAATCTTCCCTACGATGAAGAGCGATACAAGAAGACCCTCGAAGCATGTGCGCTGGAAAGTGATCTGCTCATTCTGGAGGATGGAGACGAGTCGGAAATTGGTGAACGCGGTGTATGTCTTCCTTTTGATCGTTCAAGACAGCTTATTCAAGTACTTTCGAAGGTTAACCTGTCTGGAGGTCAAAAGGCTCGAGGTGAGCTTATCTTTCTACTCTATCGCATTTGACTCTTATAATTTTCTGCAGTTTCACTGGCTCGCGCGGTGTACTCTCGGGCATCCATCCTGCTTCTTGATGACGTTTTGTCTGCGGTCGATGCTCACACTGCTGATCACCTCTACAACAAATGTCTTACGGGAGAGCTAGTGCGCGGACGCACTGTCATTTTGGTTTCTCACCAGGTCCAACTCTGTGCCACCGGCGCTAGCTATGTCGTTGCTCTCGAAAACGGGCGAGTAGTTTTCCAGGGTGACCGGGATTCGTTCAATAGCTCTCCTGTCCAGGCGAGCCTCGTACACGCCAACACCGGTGAATCGGACGAGAAGGAAGCACAGTCCCCCGTGATTGAGAAGGCGGAACATCATGATGAAAGTGGGGAAGTGGCTGAGGCTGCTGTCTCTGAGACGAGTTCCACGGCTTTCACTACTGAAGAGGTCAAGCCAGAGCCAGAGAAGCCGAAGAAAGCCCCACGCAAGCTGATCGAAGAAGAGACGCGCGCCGTTGGCCATATCCGCTGGGAAATTTGGGAGACGTACATCAAAGCCTGCGGAGGATATGCCTACTGGACCATCTTTGCTCTGTCCCTTTTGCTTGGTGCATTGAGTCCTGTTGTCGAGAACTGGTGGCTAAAGTGGGTTTTGGATATGGGGTCAAGGTGACAGCGCGACACTGATATCTTTCATAAGGACATGGTCTGGTGCAGACCCCGCTGAAGCTGCGCGTAATGGGCCAGTGTACTACATAGCCATATATGCTGCGGTATGATGATCACAATTCATGCCGAAGTTGTTCTGACGCACAAGTTGCAGGTCACAATATTTGGTAAGTAGAGGGATATCTATGGGCTGCGTTAGTTAAAACATGATCACAGGGCTCTTCCTGAACGTCTTCAGATTCTATATCCTCTGTGAGTCATTTTGGTGGATGACAGTTCTCGGACTCTGACAGGATGACAGATACTGGTTCTATCAATGCATCGACCATTCTTTACAAGAGTTAGGATTTCCTCCATGTATCGCGCCTCATGCTCACAGAGTCGACAGGGTTGCTGGAAGCCGTGCTATTTGCCAACATTCGCTTCCATGATACCGTGTCTCGTGGTCGCCTATTGAATCGATTTGGCAAAGATTTCGAGGGTATGATAACTTGCATGTTTATGTCCTGGAATGGTCATCTCATTCTTTGTCCCTCAGGAATCGATAGCTCCATGTCCGACAACTTTGGGCGTACTATTGTTTATGGTTTGGCGGCGTTAACCATCATTATCACCATTACTGTCGTCGGTGGTTTCGCTTTCGTCATTGCGGCACTGGTCCTCGGGTATCTCTACTGGAATGGTAAGGAAACTTGGTGTCCTGACGGCTCGTCAAACTGATCGTCCCCCAGTGGCCAAAGTGTACGGTCAGACTGCAAGAGACATGAGGCGTCTCGGTAAGAGCTTCACGATCGGACTCGAATCTGATATCTAATGAGGCGATGCGAAGATTCCGTCACCCGATCGCCATTGTATTCAATCTACGGCGAGACCATAGCTGGCGTTGCGATCTTACGTGCCTTTGGAGCGTCGTCGAAGTTCTTGCGTGACATGATTCGTTGTGTTGACACCGTGAGTAACGCGCCAATGTACCGACTTGAATGCCCACTTACGTTCACTCTGCGCTCAGAATTCAAACCCTTATTACTGGATGTGGGGAGGTGAGTGTGGAAGAGTGGAAAATGAACAGCACTGCTGACAATTTTCTCCAGTAAATCGTTGGCTTTCGATGCGATTCAACTTGCTTTCATGTCTTCTTGTTGGCTTGACCGGTGCGGCCGCAGTCTTGAACCCCGGCATATCTGCGGCTTTGGCTGGATTTTCCTTGTCCTTTGCTTCCAGCATCACCCACAATGTGCGTCATATAGTGGGACTGTCTGCGACCGTGACTGACCATGTCGTCACTTTAGCTTTTGTTCCTGGTGCGGCGCTTCGTGGCACTCGAACAATCCATGGTTAGTGCGGTAGTTTCATTATCTCATGACATGCACTGAATCGCAGACAAGGTTGCTCTTGAGCGTGTCAAGGAATACTCCGAACTCAAACGTGAACCCCCTGAGTTTACGGAGCCCCGACCTGATTCTTCTTGGCCACAGCAAGGTCACATCAAATGCGAGGACCTGGTCATTCGATATGCTGTGAGTCAACTTTCCTTTGCCAGGCGATAGTCGCCTTATTCTGCCCCCAGCCTGATCTTCCGGATGTACTACATCACATCAACTTCGAGGTACAACCTGGTGAAAAGGTATGACAGCGTCTGGGACAATAAATTGCCTGCCTCTTGCTAATTCCGTGGAACCGTAGATTGGTATACTCGGCAGGACCGGTTCTGGAAAGAGTACGCTTGCGCTCTCTTTCTTCCGATTCGTGGAGGCGACGGAAGGAAAGATCACCATTGATGGGGTCGACATTTCCAAGATCGGTCTGACGGACTTACGCGGCAAGATCACGATCATTCCTCGTGAGTGCTTTATATTTCAGCCCGCATATACGTATGTTTACCATTCGTTCAGAGGATCCTACGATTTTGAGTGGAACATTGCGGTCTACGTTGGATGTGTTCGACGAGTACCAAGATCCGGACATCGTGGGTGACTCATTTTCTTTCTTGGCAGAGGCTGAACGTTATTCTCCTAGTTCGAGGCTCTCCGTCGTGTCCATTTGATACCCTCTGAAGACGCAGAAGAATCGGCCGACGCGGTCAACATCAATGTGTTCCGTAACCTCGAATCCCATGTCTCCGAGGGCGGCGACAACTTCTCCACCGGGTATGTCTTCATCTCAGGGCTTTAGACGTTGCTTCCCTCATGTTGGTCATCCGCAGTGAAAAGCAGCTTCTGTGCATGGCGAGAGCGATTCTGAAACGGTCCAAGGTGTTGGTCATGGACGAAGTAAGTGTCTATGCGGGCGCGACTGAGGTGTCTGACATGACCGGTCTCCTCAGGCTACTGCAAGCGTCGACTTTGCGACCGACGAGCTCATCAGCAAAACTATCAGACAGTGTGTTCTGTTTTTTCAAGTAAAACACTGGTTACTCACGACGCGCGTTCCTAGGGAATTCGCCTCAAGCACGATCCTCACCATCGCACACCGACTTCGTACTGTCATCGACTACGATCGCGTAAGTGGCCCCTTTAGCACCCAGTTTACCTTGCAATTCACCGTCGTTTGCAGGTGATGCTCCTTGATGAAGGTCGTATTGTCGAGTGTGATCGCCCGGCTACGCTCTTGGCGGACTCCAACTCCCGCTTCTACGCGCTATGCAAGGCGACCGGTCGTGCCGAGTTTTCTGTGCTCAAGAGGTTGGCAGGAGATCCTTAGAACGCCGAAACTGTATTGTGCCATCCGTATACCATGTAAATACCGTCGCATTTCTAGAACACTTTTTATCGTAGACCCCAACTGATTGTGTAGCTCATTGAAATACAGTCTTGCTTGCTTCACTGAGGGACCCACATCTTCTTGTTCACGAAGTCAAGTAATTCATCGTCCGTCAATCTGTTCAAGTCCAACAAATAGTCGGCGCCCTGGAAGACGACTCATCAATGTGTGACTCAGGGCGAGCAAAGGGAAAGGCGACTGACCGCCGCCTGTGCAGCGCGGATGACGCGCACGGCGATGTAAGCGCTAATCTCACGAATGCGCTGAATACGAGGGTATATGAGCTCCAATGCACGCTCGTCCCAAGAGAGCGAGTTGGCAAGTCCAATTGCCGCTGCTTCGACCATGCTGTCCGTTACAAAGTGCGCGCGGCAGAGGATCGATCCCAGACCGAGACCTGCATTATCCGTCAGGCATCATCGGTAGGCACGCGCAACGCCCAGCAACGACGTACCCGGGAAGATGTACATGTTATTGCCTTGGCCGGGCTCCCAACTTCGCCCACCAAAGTTCTCTGTGGGGAACGGTGAGCCGGATGCAAACAGAACACTGCCGCCGCTGGCTCGGAGCGCCTCGGAGAAAGTGCATTCCGAAAGATGCGAGGGATTTGAAAGGGGGAAGATGATCGGTCGAGGGGTCTGCGAGGCCATGCGGCGGATGACGGCTTCAGTGAAGGCGCCTTTGACGGTAGAGAGGCCCATGAGCGCTGTGGGCTTCACGTATTGGACGATGTCAAGTAGATCGGTCATAGGTAGACCAGAGTAGTCTTTTCTGGAGAAGACTGGTGATCACCAATGGCACAATCGTCAGTCGGACAACCATTCTATACCAGCCCACAATACCTGCCTTTCTTGTATTCTGCTACATTTTCACGGCCGTCGTAGATGAGACCCTTGGAGTCAACGATCCAGATACGGCTGCGAGCTTCTTCCTCGCTCATGCCATTGAGAGTAAAAAAGCTCAGTAACTGAGTAGCAACTCCAATGCCGGCGGAACCGGCGCCATAGAACAGAATACGATGTTCACGAGGTTGGAGAGGGGAAAGGCGCGCAGCCGAAATAAGTCCCGCCAAGACAACTGCACCTGTGCCTTGAATGTCGTCGTTGAATAAGGGGAAACGGTGCCTGAAGCGGGAGAGGAAAGAGAAGGCATGATCTGTGGAAAAATCCTGCAATCTTCGGCATCAGCGCCATCTGTGCGAGGGACGATGTGTTTGACGCGCATATAACCTACCTCGAACTGGATCAAGAGTCTGGGGAACACACGGGACATTTCTGTCATGAATTCTTCCATGAAATCGTCATACTCGGCGCCTGAGGCACGTTTTTGGCGAAGACCCAAGTATAGAGGATCGTCCAGGCAGGCCTGGTTGTTAGTTCCCAAATCGAGGACAATCGGAAGCGTAGAGGAAGGGCGGACGCTGGAGTGTCCGTAAGGATAAAAGATGAGTAGATGACGCCAACAGGATATTTACCCAGCACCGGCAACATAAAGTGACAGTTTGCCGATAGCAATGGGCATTCCATTCAAGCCAAGGTCACCCAGACCAAGGATGCGAGAACCTACTTAGCGACTCAGTTACGCCGAGTTTTGAGCTGGGGTGGACTTTCCGTCCGTCACGACGCTGATGCGTGCCTCGTCGATTGCTGGCCAATTACGGAGGATAGCTCCAATCTTGCCCTTGTCTTTGATGGAGATGAACTGTGGCATGTTCGTCAAGGAGTGATGCTGCTGAGAAATCGATACATACAAGACCTTCAGGCCTCCTAAAATTCTGAGAATATTGCAAGCAAGCATCCCCAACGGTTGGAGTGTAGATGAGTGGCGTGATTTCCTATGAGGCTCATCAATACAGGGAGCTTGGTCGACCTGACTACGAACACTCATGTTGGCCAGACAGAGCCGGTAAAACGTATCTACGTCGGCATCTTTTAATTGAGAGAGGAAGATGTATTTCTCGATGTCGCTCGGCTTAGCACGGAGCTGCGATGCGACACGCTGGAGGTGAAGATCGCGGGAGAACGCAGGGGGGAAAAGACCCGGTACAAGCCCAGTGGACGGCGGCGCTGTAGGTGTCGAATCGACAAGGAGAGTGTTTAGGGAACAGCGGGTACTTACGCTGTGATTCTAGTCTGAGTTTCTGAGCGCCATCTTGTGGGGACCAGTAGGGAGTGAGTACGATAGTCATAGTTGGAGAGAGACGAACGAAGTGCAACTCTTTGGCGATTTATATTCGACGGAGAAAGTCGGGAAAGAGGTGTATGCCAAAAGTATGTCAATCTCATGTCGCGGCCCGACCTGTGGGTGTGACAACACGCGGGTACTGTCACGGACGCGCTCCAACTTGAAGTTGTCGTCCACCATGGATGATACCAACGCCTCGCCAGAGGTCATGTTACAGTTCTACAGAATGCTCTACCCCTTCAACTCGATATTCACCTGGCTGAACCACGAACACGTTCCAACTAGGCTTTTCACTCACCGCGAGTTCGCGTTCACACTCAAGGGAGACGTGTATCTACGCTACCATTCCTTCAACACCGCCGACGATCTCAAAAAACAGGTCCTATCTCTCAACCCAACTCGTTTCGAGATCGGTCCCGTCTACTCCGCCAAAGTACGCGCTTTCTCTGGTCAGTGAGTTCGCAACTGACAAGCGACCTCAGCCCCGCGACAAGAAAACTGTTCATCCTACCGCATTCACCCCTCAGAAACGCGAGCTCGTGTTCGATATCGATATGACCGATTATGACGGCGTTCGAACCTGTTGCTCCGCCGCAGACATATGTTCCCGCTGTTGGGGTTTTATCGCAGCTGCGGTCAAAGTCCTACATTCTTCCCTTACAGAGCAATATGGCTTCCGCCACCTTTTATGGGTCTATTCTGGTCGGAGGGGAATACACTTGTGGATAAGTGATTCAGAAGCAATGGATCTAACTGACGATCAACGCAGAGCCCTTGTCGGCGCTCTGACCGTGATCGAAGGTGGAAAAGAGAAGGTGAACAAAGTGAATGTCCGGAACGGTAACAAATTACCTCCCTCCCTTTGGGGCGCTTTGGGTATTCTCCGTACGCTGTTCGCTCCATTGGTCCTGGATGATCAAGATTGTTTCGGCCATGAGGACGGCTGGGAAACACTACTCCAACTTGTTCCAGACCGATCCGCTGTTGAAAAGCTTCGCGCAGAATGGTCAAAACACCCCGACCGGCCATCCACGAAAAAGTGGCAAGAGCTTGGCGAGCTTTGCGGTGACACTGTTAGTCGACTCAAGCTTCTTCCTTTCCCCCACGCTGAGCTACTGTTTAGCAACGTGCCGCATTGGAAGATATCGTCCTACAATACACGTATCCCCGCTTAGATGCCGAAGTTTCAAAGCACCGAAATCATTTGCTTAAAGCACCCTTCTGCGTGCACCCCAAAACAGGACGTATTTGTGTACCCATTGACCCAGCGAATATCGACCGCTTCGATCCACGAGGCGTTCCTACGGTTACCCAGTTGCTTCATGAACTCGACTTGGCGGGAGAGGGCGCCAACTGGGAGCAGACGAGCCTGAAGCCGTATGTTGATATGCTGGACAGCCACAGCACGCGTCTGATGGAGGAAGTAAGGAAGGCAAGACGAGCAAAGTACAATGGTGAGTAGGATGCATTCCCAAATTTATGAGCTAACGAGCCACACAGACGGAGGGTGGTGAGACAGTTTAGACCCGAATTTGCTGTAACATGGGAGTTATACTGCTGTCAGTTTGTAAGACTGTCATATTGCCAGGCTGCCAGTACTTTGACTGGGGTTGATTACCCGATATGAAATTTGTCACCTGCCAGACTGACCAATCGGAACAGACGGGAACTCAGATCATAATTGTCAGGAGCCAAAGATGCAGGCGCAACGCGGTGCCTGAGAACAGTCACAGCGCCAGCGGTTGACGACCATGTCCACCACACAGCCCGCTGTGGCCACGTCGTCGTCGACTCCCTCCTCGAGCCCATTGCCAAACAGTAATGCGTCGACCCTCCTCTTCGGGTTCCTCGTCAGTGCGCTGTCAATCTTTGCTGTCTTCATGACCTTTGCCATTGTCTGGAACCGTCTCGTCGCGCGACGCCACGCTATAGATGCCATGCTGGCGATGAGTCCCCCTCTACAATCACCCCGGGTTCGTCGACCCAAAACGTGGGATGTTTGGGTCATGCCTGATAACCAATCGCTTTCGTGGTTGGATCTTAAAGTGAGTAATAGGGTCTGACCACGACCTCCAATACGTCAGCTGACTTTTCTCGCCAGCCAGTAGCAGCTCGTAAGAACGGTTGTCCCCCGGGCTTGTGTCAATCTTTGCAGACAGAATCGACCACACCATCCTGGAGACGTTATATATGGAATCACATACCACCTGAAATCACGCATTTGTTTCACCGACCCATAATACCTCCAGTACTCACCCCACCCAGCGATACCGACATCTCTCAGATCGAACTATCTGATGACTCGGATATCCAGGTTTCATTACTGATCGCCATGCCCCATGCACCGCAATCCACGCGAGTAGGAGCACGCGAGTCTTATGAACTGGTTTTCGCGACGACGGACATTGTTTACCATAGTCCCACTTCGTCGTAGGAACAATGACGCATTTTACCAGCTGCACGAACGTTGATGTTTCGTTACTCTTTGGGACGGTTTCATTGTACTGATCGTGTTAATTTTTTCTGATGACCGGGTATCCTGTGGTTTGACCTCATTCAGCCAATACTATTACGCTCATGTTCTAAGCGAGACGACAAGATGTATCTAGTACTACACGTCGCTACACGAGTCTTTGATTGCGATTGGACTACCCGTGCGACTCTGTTCGACTTGCAAACTTCTCGCAAACCATATTCGGGTTCAACATCCGGGCTTGCAGCTCACTCTTTTTGTTCGCACCCAAATGTGCTCGGACGCCGCCGCCATTGTCCATGTTCTCCGTTCCATGTGGGGTCTTCTCCTATCATCATTTCCGCTATAGGGTGGCTGACTTTGATCGGGCTCACACACCCCGCATCCAGATGGCGCGCGAGATACAGCAAGACATCATCTTACGCGACATACCGCCTCGTGTACAGTCCCCGCTATGGAATGTTCGAATGTTCTCTGTGGCGGGCGCTATCCCGTTTGGGACCCTATTACATATAACGAGGCGGGATCCTTCCAGAAGTGGGGAAGGCCCTTTTCAAGGCAACTGTCACTCGAATGAATGGTACGGATTACATCCCCCGCTTTGAAGGACATTGTATCCCAGGAGGGGGGGGCAGATGCATTCGTCATCTCTGTCTCCAGTGCATAAAAAGTCGCCGCGGGGAACACGTCCATCCGACCACTCCATTTCGTCACCCGGTCACCACGCTGCATCCCTCGCGCGCACGATGCAGTACCATTCCGTGGTACTCAACTCGCTCCTCAACTCGCCCTGCACCGGGCGCCCCGTGGCTCTTCAATGGGACATTCGTCACGCACCGTCCCATGCTGCGCGCGTAGCCGGCCAAGTCGCGTCGTTCCAGCACCTCACTCAGCTTGCCACGCACCCCGGTGTCGCGACTGTATGCGTCATCTCCGACCTCCTTGCGGAGGACTGGGCCATCACCGCCCACAACCCCACCGGCGTGACCGTCGGGGACGTCCTCATGGCCATCTACACGGCCCTCCACGCACCCCTCACCCCATATGAATGGGAGTGCGTGCCCCTGGTGCAACGCAACCGCATCGAAGACGTGTTCTATGCACGGTGCGGCGCGTCGCGCGACTTTGACCGCACGCGCTACGGTGGCGTGCGGCGCATGGACTACCTCCTCCATACCACCGTCTTCGCGGGCTTGTCCTCGCTCATGTATAGAAACAATCGCTGGGAAGTCGTCCTGACGTTGTCCAGGGACTTTGGCGCGCACGGCCGTAGACGGAGTTACCCGGAGGCGCAGCGGTGAAAGCCCCTGACTTGCTGTTCATTGCGTCCGCGTCATGGATGTACAAGTTTCTACAGCATCCCGCCAGCCACTCTTCATAGAGTTTCCGAGACTAGCCGCGGACATGCAGGCTGGTACTGCTTTTGTTGTCATTATTGGCTGTGCACGTGTTAGGGCACGCCTACGGACGGACCACTCTTTATGACTATGTTACCTAGGATTCATTCTGCACAGCTGTCCTCCTTCGTCCATTGACTTGGATCAGAAATTCTTTGGAACGGTCCTCTTTTTAATCATTTGCCATAGTTGGCGTTCGGTCCTACTCGTTAGAGCATCGTTATATCTCATCATTTGTGGATCTGTAATCAGTTTGCTGTGTAGCTCCATCATAGTATCAAGTTGTATCAAAGTTACTTCGCGTGTGATTATAGCAAGCACTCAATGGCTGCGTTGACGCAACGGGAATACGAGGACTCATCCTGGGCGCGATGCTGAAACCAAATCGCAACCGATCACTCTGTCCAAACCATGCTCGTTTCTTATACTCCTGTCGACTTGCAACAACACCTATCGCCAGTTGCGTTGTTTCTACGCAACGTGTGAGCACGCGTCGCCATACCGCTAGACGGGTCGGGAAACTTGAAGCATGTGATACGTCCAAGTTCTAGTAGGCACGGAGCGGGCCACGCGCAGTTTGAGATCTCCGGGAAATGAGATGTAGGAGCCTGGTTTCGTCCGCCGGGCACTACCCGATCCAGACGACACGACCCTACCCTACATATGCAATCTGCGCAGCGGGACCCGGAAGAAGAAGGCCGAGCTGGCTCGGCGTGTGGCGTGACGTGATGCGGCGACCTTTGCCATGGATATGAACTTGATCTTCCACGACGCGCACCATCAAAGTCATCCCTGTTGATCAGCGGCCAGCCAAGGCGAACATCCCGCCAGGTCGAGCTTGAGAAAATGGGCACAAGTAGACTAATAGTGGCGCGTTCGGTGATGTGGAGAGATGAGGCACGTTTTTTCAATTTTAGACGTGGCGGGCGATGCATGCGGAGCTGACCCTACGAACGCCCTTGATATGATACATCTCTCAGTGGCCGCTATGATGAACGTCACTCACTGCCTTGTCGTATTTCACTGATTTTCTTGACGTGAGCCATCCGCAGTGGCTTCTCAGTCACTGGCCTTGTCCGACAGACACAGCACAAGTTGCGAAGCCTACGATGATGGCGCGGCTTAGGCGGACACGACGCTCCCTGCCACTGCAAACGAGTCCACAAATGTCGTTTGCCCAAGATGACATGCAGATACACGTACGGCCGTCTCAAGAAATCGTGTCAAAAACAAAATGAACCCATGTCCGCGCCTTCTCACTCCATCCCCGATCAGCATCATCCACAGTCGCTCCAAGGCACTTCCATCGTGCCGATGTAAAACTCTCCCAACGCCGTCCCAGTCCGTCCCGCACCCTCCTCTCCTTCCTCCTCGGCCTCACGTCGTCGCCCTTGGCAAGGCATGGCGATAATCACCGAGGCCTGCACCGACGACGCGTCGTCCAACGCTATCCCATCTAACGCAGGTGACTCGACCTCTTTTTCGTCCGGCAGCCGTGGCGGCGGGGGAACTGCAACACAGATGCGCCGCACGGTGGACACCAAGCACCCCACCGCCCGAAAAAGCACACGACCACTCGGAATCACGGCTCCGATGTGCCGGTCTCGTTTTTCGACGGGCGGCGGCGGACGCGACAGCGTCAAGAGGGCTGCCACGGGCTTTTCCGGGACGGAGAGCCGTGATAGGATCGGGTCAGCGCTTGTCGCTCACGCCGAGAGTAACTGCCAAGACGGGTGCTCACTGTCATGTCATCCCATCGCACCATTCCGTTCACTGACTTTTCTTGGACACGTGGATCCACCCAGACGTCACAGAGGATCGGCCTTTCGCTCGGCGTGGGGGGGTTCTTCTGGCTGTTAGTTGCGATAGGCTGGAGACGTGCCCTCCGGGATTGCGTTATACGTCTCCATGCAAACACGCCCAGCATTGAGACGATGAACAGGCCGATGGCGAGGAACGCCACAATGAGAGGCGGAGAGCCACCCGAGGTAATGAGGGATCCTCCATTAGAACCGTCTGGATCATTGGTAGGCGTCGAGTAGCTAAGGGCGGAGGTGCTGGTGGGGATCAACGTCTGACTGGTTATAGCCATGTTGCAGCCCTTTGCATCGCTCGAGAGCGCCGTTCGAGTACGAAGCCTCAAGGCTGGCCTGAGTAAGAGTCACTTTATATAGAGCATTCGCTCTCCGGCTCTAGGATTTGGATTATGGATGATCCCACCCGAATCGGCACGACGGTGGGATTGTGAGAGCATGGCAAAAAGCAATTCCTCCGTCCCACAAAAGCCTCACCAAGTTGCACACCAAAATAGACTCACGTGAGTTTGAGGCGTCGAGGCGAGCCGCGGAGAAAACGATGTGATTGATTGGACGTGAAGGAACATAAATAGAGAAGTGAACAAAAGAAGCATACACGCAACAGTCGTAAAAGCACCAGAAGTATTCGACCGTCTCCCTTTAGAGTTGTCTGCGCTTGATTCCCACACGGCAGTCCACTGGCTTGCGAAGGAATCCTTCGCGGGTTGCGAGCTAAAAGTATGAGGTGGGTTCCGTGGGAATGTCGATACATGAGTGTGAGCTCACCGGTTGGTCGGGATCAGCAAGTACGAAATGGTAACGTCGGAGAATCGAGGAGACAATGATGAGCAACTCCATCGATGCAAGGTTACGACCCACGCAGGCACTAATGCGAGCGGCTCCCATTAGTTCACTAGTGACCAGTCCACGCACAAAAATGCTCACCGGGGTCCAAACGAGAAAGGATTGAATGCCTTTTGAATCGTCGCATGGTCACGCTCGAACCACCTCTCAGGGCGGAAGACGTCCACGTCATCACCCCAAGCCTTTTTGTCTCGGTGGATGGTGTATGTGGGCACGCTGAGGACTGCACCTTGAGGGAAGTGTATGCCATCAATCGTCAAGCCCCCCTCGGGAGCCACACGAGGAAGACCAATCGCGGAGGTTGAGTGAATCCGCAAAGCTTCGTTGACGACAGCTTCTAGGTAAGGAAGCCGTTTCACCTGTTCATACGTAGCGACGGCATCATCTGCAGCGCCGAGGGCTTCGTCCAGCTCCTTATGAAGCTTTTCTTGTACCTCTGGGTAGCGTGCAAGGTAATAAGTGATTGCGCACGAGGAGCTGAACCAAGCGACTCAGGACACCATCATCATTATGGAAGTTGATACACTTACTTTGAAGTGGTGTCAGATCCAGCAATGAGTTGGGTCAGGGCTTCAGCAGTCAACTCCGCTGTACCCATCGGTTTGCCTTCGTCATCCCTTCCTTGCTGAAGTTTACTGAGAAGGTCGACACGATCTACGGGTGTCGTCAAGCGTTTTGCAACAGCAGCAACTGCCAAGCCAGCAAGGTTCTGAACTGCCTGGTTGCCTTTGTTGAACCACGGAAGGCGCTTAGCGTAGGGTCTCCAGTATGGGGGAAGAACGGCCATGGTTGCCGAAAACTCGCCACGGTCATTGAGAATCTGCACTGCAGGAATCTCGACAACCTCGGGTTTTCCCTCAGTTCCATAGGAGTCCATCGCATCCTTTTGTGATACGGCAACAGGAGCGGAGTCTTTTGCTTTGAGAACCATGCCGAACGGAGATCCAAAAGCAAGATCACCTGAAAGTACAGATTAGTCTACTGCCCCACAACATCGCAACCGAACATCAGTACCGATGATATCGAACGCCAAGTAATTGTACCCTAAGAAGTCATGAGCATGAGAAAAGTAACGCAATGACGAAAGCATTGTGACGTACAGAGCAGACAATCCAACCAAAGACGACCGTCTTTACCATACCAGCCTTGTCCTTCTGAGCCAGACCCGTCTTTCACTGCCGCGTCAAATAACCGGTCCCATTGCTTCAAGAGTTGACCAATGTAGAGACGAGCGATAGGCTCAAACTCTAAGACGCTCTTTTGGGAGAATATGTGCGAAACGATTTTCCTCTTACGAGCATGGTCGACTCGGTCTCTGGTGTTGAACAATCCTCTGTGAATGGACACAAAGGCGTCATAAAAGTCAGACTTGAGAGAGCCGTTTCCGTGGGCATAGACGATCTGCAGAGCCGCCGGGTCTGCAATCGATACATGGTTTGGCGCAATGCGCACAAACGTCCCTGCGGAAGGGGCGTGAGTGGCGACTCGGAGTTGTGTGCGTTCCAAGTACGGTACCGTATTTCTCGTGAAGCTGGTGGACGACTTCTGAGCGGTGACCATGATTAGCGACCCAGCCCAGCCAGATGTCGGAAAACCTAGCGAGTAAGGGTCCCGGGATGCGCCGCTGGTTGTACGGATCAAAGAGGTAAGGGAGGAGGTGGGCCAGAATGACAGCAACGGGCAAGGTCGCCAACGCTGCAGGGAGCCTGGCGACGTTCAGCAACTCCGAGAGCTTGAGGGAGATCGACCCGAGAACGTCCATGATGTGCTGGTGGAAGCAAAGGAACCTGGAATTCCCCAAGAGGGGCCCGGACCTTGTTTAAATTGATGGAACAACCCCTTGTGGCGAGCCCCTTGCCGTACTAAACAAGCACCCCATAATCACCCATGACCCATCCGTGCCTGTTTCATTCGTTCTGCGGTGCCACAAGAAAGTGAACTTGTGCTGGCAAGGCATTCCAATCGGCGTATGCCCACGAATTTCAAAGGGTAGACCAGCAAACCGCTAGTACTAGTTCCACTGTGGAGTTCTCGTATGTACTTGATTACCAATGTATACACTGCCCAAAGCTAAAAAATCTTTGTATACTTCAAGGGTCCTGTTTTCTATCAAGCACCTGATCTACGTCGTGATGCTGGCCAGCCAAGTGAACGCGTTGCCACTGGACCATACTCAACGAGAATAGCCTCCACCCGGCGGTAGTAATCCCGGTGTCAGACACTGCACTACATGTTGATCGGAGATTACGCGTACGGCCTGCTTCTTGTCGAAGGTTCGTTTGCAACCTTGTCTGGCATATATGGCTAGTCTGAGGCAAGTCTGAGGTACTGAACCAATGCAAACGCCCCATGGCCAGCGATTTCCTCCATATAAACACTCGCAGTACTCTATTCACTCTGTTGTCATGCGCACTGATGGAGATCGAATCAGATCTCCATCAAAAAACCGTAGGTACTTCGGATTCGGATCTGACTGGTGTACGTACAAATTGATCTAGAAAGGAATAGTCTGGACCTTGCAGGATCCTCCACCCGTGGGTGTTTTTGACGCCCGATTTCTGTCTTTGCTTTTAGTGACCGTCTGTCGCCGAATGTGTTGGCACTTGGCTTATGCTCCACGTCGTTAAGCAACAGGGATTTCATATTCCAGTACGCCTGCGAATTCTCCCGGTTGCTTGTCTTTCCATTTTTTCTGACCCGACTTACAGCATGCCCTTGCGCCCAAGGGCATCATTCACTTGCTTGTCTTTTGATCGTGGATGGAGCACTCAGAGGAATTATGCCCTGTACGCCACAGATCTGCAGAAGAAATGGTAGTCATGTGCACGGGTCAGAAAATGGAAAGGTGGAGATATCGTGAGTTGTCATGTTGCTGTACTGGCTTTTCAAAAGGACGACACAGTAGGTTGTACAGCGGTGTGGTCGTTGTCAAGATTTTGGTGGCGGAAGAAGTCGCAGGGAGCCCGTCTGTCATTGTCTTCAAGTGAAGACCCGACTAACAGCCGAGTCCTGTAACAGCGAGTGTCAATGTAGGTTATCAACACATATACGGTACGGCTGTAGTACTAGGCAAAACGACAACATAAAGGGTCGAGCTCGATGAGATATCAGTGTGTAAAACACGAGACTTGATAGGTCCACTACCCATGTGCTAGGAACAAGCCCAGGAAAGTTGTCGAGATACAAATACTAGCTTCTCCCGGTTACTAGTAATTTTAGCTCGGTTGTGGTTGTAACCATATCTTCGCCTTACCCACTCGCGGCTTATCTGAACACGAGGACCAGAATCTAAAACAGGATTTCTTCACTGTACACGCCGAACGAGCATGGCTCGGACCGCTAGGGAAAACCTCCGAATCCGAGGGCGTACAGCGTTCATTACCTCAATTTCGAGTCGGATGCAAGTTGCCAGGTCTCGCTCACCACTACCACATGGCAGTCATCCTGGGCTTCCCAGACAGGCACGAGACAGCCACCACAGCGCATCCACGGGACGCGATGGTCCTGCCGTGCCCTGCGCATGCGTACCAGGTGGACACCTACTATGTTTGGGCCATGCGTGTCCATGCTCGGACTGGGTGGCTACTATAAGTCTGCAAAAAATGGATCCAGTCCTCGTCTTCTTTCTCTTTCAAGTCTCAGTGTTCAGTGCCCAGTGGCGCCGGCGCCATAGGTAAAGAGATGCCTCATGCCAGTGTATACGTCCTCGCAAGCCTCATATCTGGCGTGTCGACAGCCCTGATTCTGGCGAGCGGACCAAGCTACACCGAACTACGTCCTCTCCAGCGAACCGTTGAAGATGCCAAGGGATCGTCGAGACACGATGGGTGTCGGGATGGTTCATGCCAGGTCGCGTACCGTACGCACTCGCTTATTCTGCCTTCCCTCGTGGCTGCTGAATATGTGCATCACTCGTTTGTCAGTGAACTCTGTGGAGGACTTTTGTTTGTGGGCACCTTCACAATCAGCTACGGAGGTCAGTCTGCATTGTCTCGCCAGAGGGGAGTTAAGCCGACCACGCAATAACCTCGCAGCATACCCTAGTCGCGTGGTGTACGGATGTGCGTCGAAACACTAGTGACTAAATAAATCCCCGCCATACGCGGACTCATCCTCTCGTCTAGGATGCCCGTGGAACCCATCCCATACCAGATGGAACGATAACCGGGGCACATCTCTTGATAGCTCCCGACTATGTTCAAATTACGGGTAGGTGGTCTTGACGATGTCACAGTCTATTGCTAAAGGAGCACTCTAGGTATTGGCCAGTTGTCCAATATTAACGTACCCGCTGACGGCGTGGCCACCGCAAGTGGGCAGGGCCACCGTCTCCACGGTAATGTATTCACGAGCGCATATGGCCCGCCAGAGAAAATTCACGATTGGACGGTAAAAAAAACTCACTGATTGCTGCGTAAGAATCTTACGAATTGCGACAGAGCTTCGTATCGCAAGACAGATTTTGCTTTAGGGCCTGTAAGCCCTCTGCGACCGCATCCGGAGCATGTCCACAGATTCACGACATCTTTGGGTGCTTGGAAAATGTTCCTGGGGACTACGACGCAGGAGTGTTCAAAGATTGTATTGGTGGTACCACAGAGATACCTTCCGCTTTGCATCAGGAAGTTCTAGCCCCTCTGCATGATTTCGCACACCCTTTCTCCCGCTGCACGACTCGCGGTGCCATTGGCGACGCGCAAGTCGCTCGTGCGAGGCGAGCTGTCGCCCCATTGCTTATTACCTCGCTCTCTCACCCGTACTTTCGGCCGTATCAGAACAGCCTGCAAACGACAACGGATACCGCTACGATAGTCACTTTTCCACCCCTTCAGACCTCCACACCGGCTTCTATTGCTATTATGAACTCCAGTACGCCTGTCTCATCCGATGGTCCGACCTATACACCGCATTCCTACAACCACACGCATACCCGCTCCCGCTCCCATAGGCACTCTCATTCACGCATGCATCCACATCATCACTCACCATCTTCCTCGAGCACAGCGTTCTTGTTGAACGATTCTTCTTCGACGTCGTTCGCGCCATCCTCACCTGACCCATTAACGCCATATTTCACGTTCACATTTACGTCTGATCCTCCGTTCTTTACATCATCAGTCACATCTGTTTCCGTTCCCGCCTCCATACTCTCGCCTGCGCCCACGCCATCTTCCCCGTCCCCTTACGAAACGTCCTCTTCGTCGCCTGGACCTTCTTCGTCACCCCCTTCATCGTACGACCCCCCTACACCACCTTCTACATCACCTTCCACGTCATTATCCACATCACCCACCACATCGTCTTCAAGCTCATACGCTCAAACTTCCGATCCAACATCTTTATCTCTGTCATCTGCCCCCACACTTCCAACCTCTCCCTCACCTTCCACGTCTTCTTTCACATCACCATCACCACCTACATCATCTTCGACTTCATCACAGAGTTCTTACGTTGTGACTTTTACGACCCCCTCCTCGTCCGTTCCAAGCATGCCTCCTGTATCCTCCTTTCACACTATCCCCAACTCACAGACCCAGATCGGCTCTCAGTGTCCTCCTTACCCACGCGCCATCAACGCCGGATTTGTTGTTCCCTTGACCCCGTTTCTTCCACTGACGCTTCCGATCTTGATGATCGTCTTCTCGTCTTCCATTGTTTGAACAGTCCTATCCATGCCATATGCCACTTGAACCCTAGTCAAACGTATTCCTATTTGACACATGACACAGACCGAGAGAACGCTGTAGTACTAGTACACTCGGATACGAACGTCCTGAACGATTCCACTCTTAACTGGACAGACTTGCTTCCGTATGTCCAAGCCCTACAACGGTTCGATGTCGGGTGTCGGCCCCACAGCGACAACGCGCGTCGGGTTGACCTGTGCTCGAATGAGTGAGATAACCCCACGCATATAAGAAAGGGACGGGACCTTGGTCTGGGACCAATAATAATGGACTTTGATGTGCTGAAAGTTGGTCGTCGATCGGAACACATCGTTGTTCCAGTACAGCTTGCGCATCCAGCTAAACAGTCAGCGCACAGCAATAAGCGACACGAACGAGGCGTTTAGAAGGTGGCACCTCACGTGTGGAGGGCAGGATACCCGTTTCGGATCGTGCGCAAGTTGCACTTGAAGTGTCCGACGTACACAGGGTCGAAACGAATCTACCAAGGGAGGATGTTTAGCGAAGGGGGTGGACATCACATGCGAAGCACTTACGATCGTGACAAACAGCCTGATGTCCGCCTCTGTCAGCCGATCACTGACGAGATAGTCCTTGCCGGTCAACATCTTCTCGAGGCGGTCCAGGCTGCCGAACAGCGGGTACACCGCCTGTTCGTACGCTTCCTGCGTTCCCGCGAACCCTGCTTTGTACACACCATCTGGAGACGTCCATCGAGATTAGCGCGACGTCGGTACAGCCTCGTGAAACGTGCGTACTGTTTACGGTGTCGTAGACCCACTCGTTAATCGCGTCAATCTCCTTGCGGTGCTGCTCGGGGTAGATATCGACGGACGCTTTATCGGCGGGGAGAAGCTCGTTGAAGGCGGTGTTGAAGATGCGAATGATTTCAGAGCTTTCGTTGTTGACGATCGTCTGCGTTTTCTTGTCCCACAGCACCGGGACGGTGAACCTGGGGGCGGGGTAACCCGGGTGAGTAGATTTCCCAGCGTGCGATGGCGGGACGAGGCACACCTGCCGCCATAGTTGGGGTCCGCTCTAAAGTAGAGATCCTTGACGTGCTGGGCGTTGTACAACGGGTCGACGTCTGCACCGGGGAACGGATCCACGCTGGCGAACGGCCATCCTGACTCTCCCATGTGGGGAGATACGACGGTGACGGCTGAGAAGCACAAGCTGGATACATCTCGGGGATCTTGGCGGAATGTGAAGGACACGCACGAACGATGTCTTCGAGGCCTTTCAATTT
>QFES01000473.1:0-16473 GCA_003316375.1 Tylopilus plumbeoviolaceoides
ATCCGCTTGAAATGCGTCTTTGGAGGACACTCCAGCCTATCTCAACTCCTTTCATACGTTCAGGAACGAACTGGCCCTAATGGAGACGAGAGAGAAGGATCTACGCCGAGGCAATCCATTCGCTCCATGAACATCGATGGTGCCCCGCCTCGAACCTTCTATGTCACCTGCAGCACTTCGGAGGGCGGGTACAAGTACCGCGCACTTAGTCTCAAAAAAAAAGAAAATTTCCCCTATATCTCGCCGCTTAATTATGATTGGGATTGTGACATCCCTTTAAAAATGGACATCAAAGATTCATTTGGGACCGCACTGACGGAGATAATCATGATCGATGTATTTCGCCACCTCTCTTTGGCCAACCTCGAACGCTTCGCCGTCTACTTTACGGATGGCATCGACCTCTCGAGCATGTTTTGGAGGGAACTCTTCGCGCTCGCTCCAAGACTCCGCTTCATCAAGCTCAGACACACCGCGCTGCGCAGCTTCGTAACGACGCTCTCGCCGGATCATCATGGGTGGCGAGGGCAGAATCAAATCCTGACCGCACGCGCCTTGGAGGAGATCGAACTGGAACAAGTGTCGTTCGCCACCTTGTGCGCCGCCAGCGAAGGCGGCGACATATACGGATGCGACCCGATGTTCCAATGCCTGTGCGACGTTCTCGCACGCCGGAGACATGCAGGGTATCCATTACGAAGGATTACCATTTTGGACAGCTCGAACGTGGGGACGGATGAGCAGGTAGACGAGTTGCGAGGGGCCGTTTGTGAGGTCATGTGGGATGGCGTTAGTAACGAGTTGCAGGCCCTGAGTCTCCTTGACGCTGGTGCCTAAACACCATTGACAGCCAAGGGAAACCATTATGTTGATACATTTCCAAGAGGTTACATTCGTTCTCACCAGCATTCTTCTTGCGCCCTTTTTTTCCCTTTGCTTTTCTTGCCCGCATAAATGAACATACCGAGTATTGTAATGTACATACTTCTCCCTACTGCGCCGTTCCTACGCTTCACGTACAGCAGGGTTGACAAGAGTAGCGGAAAACTTGGTGTCACTGAGGGAAATAGGAAGTTCGCCAGATTCCACGATGATTTCGCCATCCGCATCGCCTAGTCTCCACTGCACCCGACTGAGTTCTGCGTGATTGAGCAGCCATGCTGGATCGACATGCGCAGTGGCAGCGATTGAACGTATGCTGATCATAACGCGACATACGGATACCGCGATCGCGGCCACAACGGGACTGAAAGGGATCTGTCAAGTGTGCCGCAGATTGAAACGTGATGTACGGGACGTACCTTGCTATTGCTGCTGGCATGCGTACCTATGGGAGCAGCATCTCGCTTCAGCGGTCACTGGAGGCGGAGGGTTGGATACTCACATAGATTTGCGATGGTTCTACCATCGCCAAGCCCACGACCCCGAACAAGAGAGACACTGACGCTTGTGTTAATACGCACGCAAATCGAACACTAGAAACAGTGTTTACCTAGTGCGAACACGTACATAAACATGCCCCTGCACGAGGAACGCGACGAGTCAGAACATAGCAACTGGATTACCTGGGACGTACTCTTTAACGAAGCCCCATAAAAGCGAGTCGGTTTTCATGCTGACAGGACTCGTGAGGAAGCGATAGACTTTGAGGGCAAATAGGATGGTATGGGCCACTAGCGATGGAACGTATATCCATGCAAACGAGGGCAATGAAGCAAGATTCGGATGAAGGATCATGTGTCGGATAGCAGCCCACTGCGTTGCCACCAGCAAAATAGTCGCAAGGGCGGTTACGAACAATAGGGCGACGGAGAATATTTTGATGGCTGGTTTGTTATGGAAAAGGTACCAGACGCGAAGAGTGATGACGGCTAGTGAATATATTAGCATTTACCGTTTCGCTCTCGGAAGAGGACGCACATTGAGAGAGTATACCGATAGGGATTGCGAAGAGGCAAAATTTGATGAATGTCACTGTAGTGGTGAATGGGGTCCTGAAGCGTGATGCTGCACTCATTACAGATGATATCGATTGGCACAAAGACTTACGGCTGCCGAGGGGTCAACATCATCACAGGGTGGAAACTAGAACGACTCACTTGAAGGGTCAACCGATCGACTTTGAGACGCGCTTTATAAACGGTAGGGTCTAAGGCAGTGAGATAGGTGACCTACCAGAGACAGTAAGCCTGAACAAAAGAATGATCAGGTGCATGATGGTGACGTGGAATGTGGCAAGCTTACATTGCATATCCGAGGCTCATGTATCTGATCTTGATGCAAAGTGAGTGGGATCAAAGGAGACGCAGAGTGGCCTGGGGCTCTTACGGTGAGGTAGAGAAGATTGGAGAGCGACCAAGAACCAGACCAAAAGTATTCGACCTTTGAACAGGCTCAATATGGGTGACAAGCATTGGTTTGGCGAGACGTACCTCTTGGTCGAAGCAAAGGATGAACTCGTAGAACAAGAGCGTAGAGAAGGCAAAGTTTATCAGATAAGACTCGAAGAGAGCGGCGACGAGCGGGACCAGGCTGTCGGCATCCATGAGGAGCAAAAGGAGCGAACGGCGCTCATCTTTATAGCCAGTGATGTGGATATCTCACCCTGCGAGGGCAGCAGTACTAGTGGGAGTCTCGGATCAACTAGTGTCGTGTGAATTACAACTAGGTGATGTAGACTTGGCCACTTAGTTTCATGTGATATTCGTCTTGGATGTCTCGCTTCATGTCGCTGCTCGCTCGTCCGCAAAACTGGAAGACCCTCGCTCCGCCCATCCCAAACTTTGCCCACCAACCCACCACCCTCCCTACTCTTCCTGTTCCTCCACTCCAGACTACCCTCCAGAGACTCAAGGGCTCGTTGCGTCCGCTCGCCCGTTCAACCCAAGAGTTTACCTCCGTATGCCGCAAGATTGACGATTTTGGACGCACAGATGGCCCGGGACACGCCATTCAGCAGTCGCTCCTCCAGCGAAAGAACGAGAGAGACCATTGGCTCGAAGAGTGGTGGGACGACTTGGGCTATCTCGGGTACAGAGATTCGGTCAGCGTTCTGCTGTCTTTTCCATGCCTTTTTCTTATATCCACATTCTAGGTCGTCGTCAATGTATCGTATTACTGTGAGTACTGTCCGCCCTTGCCTGACTCTCGTTGTCATTCCATCTCCTCCGTAGATGGTTTCGAGCCTCAGCCTCCCCATCTTCCACAGACACCCGCCGCTCGTGCCGCCGGTATCACTCGCGCAGCCATGTTGTTCAGGCAGAAACTCCGTTCCGGTAAATTAGCCCCTGACGCGATCAAGGACGCCGAAATCTGTATGGACACTTATCGGTATCGTCTCTCTTGACCTTCTTATCACTCACTTATACCTCAACTGCAGCTGGATGTTCGATTGCTGCCGTGTTCCCGGCATCCGAGGTGTCGATTGGAGCATCTCTTGTGCCAATACCCCCAATCCACACGATCAACTCGGGCACGTCATCGTCATTCGCAAACACCGTTTCTGGAAGATAAAGGCGCAACTGGGCGACGAGGTCGTGGGCATGGGTGATTTGATCAGGTAGGTTTGTCTTCTATAAATAGATCGGTCCTCCAAATGCATCGCAGCGTCCTCTGTTCATACCCTGATTATTGTCTCCCTTCCCTCACGATACTCACATCTATTCCACAGCCAATTTCAATACATATATGATCATACCACGGATGAATACCCCGCAATTGGTGCATTGACAGCCAACAATAGAGACACATGGGCAAAGGTTCGTGCTCATGTTCATTACCTTTACTGCAAACCACGACGTTTGTCTGGGTACTCTGAATCAAATGCGATGATAGGATTTTGCACTTCTCTCTTCGGTTCCGCGGAACGCGGATATCCTTCGCGAGATTCATTCATCAGCTTTTGTAGTCTCTCTGGATGACTCGACACCACCTCCAGAAAATGATGTAGATATTTCGAGGGCTCTGTGGCATGGAACACTTGCAGTGAGTGCCTGGCTCTTCTGCTGAATAATGATTCACATATATAGTCACCTACAAATCCGATTGGGATCTCACGAGCCCTTTCCTCGCGCTATGTCGATAAACCCGTCCAATTCGTAGTGTTCGATAACAATGTCGCTGGGTTAATGGGAGAACATAGTGTCATGGATGGGACACCCACTGTTCGCCTATGTGACGAGCTTCTAGCATTCATAGCAGATCCCAAGTCAGGCTTCCAGCTATTGCCCTCATCTCCCACTATTGCCATTCCGGCACCTGTACCTCTAGACTTTGACCTGACCGCCATCCCTGAAATCCATGAAGCCATATCAAAGTCCCAGCAAGCTCTATATGATCTTGCATCCTCGCAGTCCCTTTCCCTCCTCAGGACCAGTTATGGGAAAGCTGCGATCAAGACGTTTGGCGTGGGTCCCGATGGATGGGCTCAGATGGTCGTGCAAGTTGCATATGCACGGCTCGCGGCCCGATTTGGTGGCGAAAACGGGCCCGTCACACCGTGGCCCGTGGGTACATACGAGGCTGCTACGACTCGAAAATTCTACAAAGGACGCACAGAAACCATCAGGGTTGTAAGCGACGAATGCGTTGCATTTGTGCGAGCAATGCTGGGAAATTCGGGTGCGTTACGACGATGTTTCTGGCCACCGCCAGCCCTACTGTGTCCGGCGACTGACAAAAGCCCTAGCGACGAGGGACGAGAAGGTGCGACTGTTGAAAGATGCAATCAAGAAGCACACACGACTTGCCTCAGAGGCCGTCATAGGCGAGGGCGTAGACAGGCACATGTTGGGTCTTCGCCTGTCCAAGCCATCCTCTATGCCTGCACCAGCATTGTTCACGGACCCGCTCTTCACGCGCTCCTCGCATTGGACGCTGTCCACCAGTAGCATCTTTAGCAACCACTTCAAGGTGTATGGATGGGGCGAAGTTGTCCCTGATGGGTTCGGCGTTGCTTACATGACCGGATTCGATGGTGCGCCATCCTTACGCCACTTTTGACAAGGGACTCACTGGCATGTGGCTTTGACCGCATAGATTACCTACAATACACCATCACCTCCCGCGCCGAGATGCCCAACGCAGAATTCACCGAGGAGATTCGGAAGGCAGCCGCAGAACTCTATGACTTATTTGCTAGTGCTGCCAGCCCAAGCAACGGTGTGAGTAATGCGAAGCTTTGAGAGTATTGTAAGAGCTGTCTCGTGGACTTGAAGATCTAGAGTATAATGTTTACTTGTACGTGACATGAGAATGAAACACAGTTGGCATGGTCGTTGCTGCATTCACCCATTGCATTCGCAAGGGTAGGAACGCAAGCTATTTTGAAGTGTAACCGTACTCTGGTACAAGAGCCCATACCTACAAATGCGTTACATTAAGATAACAGACAAAGAAGAACAGGGGCGAGGAACAACAATAAAGTGAACAATACGATGAACAACAGCATTCTGAATCCCGTGAGCATAATTACTCGTCATCTTCTTCCTCTTCAACGACCGCCTTGAACTTCTTGCCTCTGGGTGCAGCCCTTGGTTTCTTGACAGCTGTCTGCTTAGTTGGTGCGGAGCGCTACAATGCGTCAGACAGTGAACAAGAGGACAATCACTGTTGTACAAACCTTCCTCTTCTTGCTGGTGGTTTCGTCTTCCACATCGTCCTCCTCTTCATCCTCCTCCACCTCAGCAAGTTCACCGGCAAAATCTTCACCCGAGCCTTCAGTTTCATCCTAATGAGTCAAAAACCAGTTCAGGATCATGCGCACCCGTACGTGCGTGACATGCTGACCTTGGCAGCTTTTTTCTTCGGAGGGCCCCTCTTAGCGGCAACCGGCATCCGACGAGTCGCCGCTTTTCGTTTCTCCCCATCGTCCTCTCCATTATGTTTCTGGAAGATATATGAAAACAGCACTCAGAGATGAGTCGAGGCGCGGACCTTGGCGCGGGACTTCTTGGCAGCGACGCTCTTGGGCTTTTCTTCCGTGTCCTCTGCCTCCTCACCCTCATCTTCCGCCTCTTCCTCCGTCTTTTTTTGTCTGGTCGCACGTTTCTTCTTTGGTTTTTCTTCTTCGTCCCCGTCTTCGTCCGTCTTTTTCTTGGCAGGGGCACGCTTCTTTTTGGGCTTGTCCTCGTCGATTTCTGCGTCGTCAGGCTTGCGCGCGGACGGAGGAATGTCCTCATCAGCGACATGGCCGTCGTCCCAGGCACGCCGCACGCGCGCCTGGTCTTCTTCATTGAGATCCTCGAACCCATCGAGGTCCTCAGGATCGGAGAACTTGGCCTTCATGTTCGTGATAATCCTGGGGGTCGTACATCCCCAGTGACGCCACGCGCTGCGGGACGATGACGTTGGTCAGTACGAACCACACGAAAAAAGGGACGCAACGGACAAGTTGGTGTTACCCCTGATGTCGACGACGGAGCCGACCCGCAGGGTACCTTTTGGTATGGGCGTGCCTAGAAAACGAATTACAGCTCGACTGGACGTCGGGTCGTTTCGTAGCTCACCTGAGCAAGGCTTGGCGCCTTTGCGAGGAAGGAAAAAATCAGTATACGTGGTGATTGTGGCAAGGGCGCGTTAGCCACACCTTTGCATTTTGCACGGGCAGAGCTCGCGTATTCGAGGCGATAACCGCTCTTCTTAGTCGGTCCCTCGTTGTCAGACATCAGTCAGAGGTGCGGTTGGGTTTGGGATGGAGGTGTGGATGAAAGGGAAACAGATGGGGGTGGTTCATCTCGACGCGATGGTTTTGTTGAACCACCCTGTGCCTTCAAAGTCCGACCTCCGTGTTAGCTTACAGCGCACGGACCTCTTTTTATCGTGCTCGTCCGTGCGTGCGTCGAATTTTTCACGAATTTCTCGAGGTCATGGTTGGAAGTAAATCACGACCTTAGACCAGCTTTATTTGTCCAAACAAGGGCGACGTTGTGCCCCATCCTCTACCGCTACACACGGAAATAATACAAGCATATAAAAATGTATCCTGTAGTACAAACGACCCTCTAGATCCGAGTTCCGTCCTCGTTCGTGAAATCATACGTGTGCATGCCACCCCCAGAATCACCGCTTGTGAGCAGGGTGAGACAAGTTGACCATCGCGCAAGGAACGGATACGTACATGACCAATGGGAGCTCCCCTCTTTGCCGGTCCCCAACAGAAAAGTGAGCGACGTCAAAGTCACTCCTTCCAAGGATGGTACCTTGGGCCTCCGAGTTTCCTAGCGATGGCTCCCACAACCGTACACAGCCTTTGTCAGTTAGTCTTCGAACTGATTCGATCAGTTATGTTTGACGAGGGGACCTACCATCATTACCCCCACTCACAAGCCCGATCCTATACCGCCCTTGTACCCAATTGGCTCCGATGATGCCAAACCCTCCACCCCCCACCTCATCTGAGTCATGGTGCTCGAACCGGCAGAGTGGTCCGCGAGATACGGCACGCACATCATAGACATGCAATGCATTGTCACTCCGCGCAACAGCGAGAAGGCGTCCGTCAGGCGAAAATGAAGCTTGATTTACCTCTTCTAACTGAAGTAACCCCCGACTGGCGCTTATGGATGGTCGTACTTGGAACTTTTCGAGTTCTTCTGTTTCGTAGGGTTCTTTTGCTTTGCGGCGAACATCATAGAGGCGGACGGGATGCGAGTGGTATCTTCCCCATGTGAACAAGACAAGTGTTGCCCCATCCGGACTCAGGGCAGCAGCATCCCCCGATTCCGTAGCGTCGAACTGTACCGCCTGAACCCCTTTGTGAGTATCGAATGCATGATGATAACCGCTAAAATCCTCCTTCTGTTTTGGTTCAGACGAGGTGAATATTAGGTGCTTTGAAGGTCCGGTCCCCCAAAGAGTGCACCCTGCCGCATGGTCGACACCCCTCGGCGCTGCTTGGAATTTTTTGCTATAAGAAAAATCTGCATCAATCATTTCCTCGAAGAAGTCCTGTGTGTACAGCCGAACGGTCCTTGTAACAGGGTGTCTGTTAAGGGATAATGGTTAAAGCGGTGCAAGACTGCATACCCGTCGTGACAGCTGACTGCCAGTGCCGAGCCTTCAGGGGAATACACTAGTTCTTGCGGTTTGGTGTCAAGTGGAACTGGATCGTGAAATGAGAAGGAGACTGATTAATCGGCATTGCAGACTGACATTGGTGCATTGCATCCAGACCCTTGCGTTCGTCATTATCATTGGGATCAAGTATCTCCCACGCTCGGACGGCGTGATCGTAACCCGATGACAGAAACTGCCTTGAGCTGTTGATATTGTTAAGTTACCTACCCATGTTCACTCGGGCAAAGCATCACACATAACTCACTTGAAGGGATTGAACGCAACGTCATGGACGGTATAATACCTCATTACAGAACCTGCGATAGTCCAGCAACCTTGGTAAAAATTATGGAAGCTTGACTCCGACGACGACTCACCTTGAGTGGTCTCGCGTGGGTGGCAGTGAGCCGGTACCACGTGTACTTGGTTGACAATTCTCATTCAAATGCAACATGGAGTACGATGGGACATTACCTCGACCACGATGATACACAACCAACGAACCTGCTTTATTCTCCGGAGGGGGTGGTGGCGGTGGTGCATCTGGCAAAGATTGGGTGCTGTAAGGCCATGGCTTGCACTGAATTCTGTGTCTGGTATTGACCTTCGTCATCATCGGAATCTTCCATCCCAGCGTCCACTGCAGCGCTAAGCACCACAGTGTCTGGTGCCTGGATGATCTTATTGACCGCTGTGTATAAAGCCAGATGAGTTGAAACGTCTAAGCTCGATGATGTGCGCAAGACTTGCATCCGGATGTCAAGTGGGGGTACTTGGCTGTCAGCGCGAGCTTGAAGTACCCCAGTTGGTAATGAAGACTTGGCAGACGAGACGGCAAGAGGTGTTCACGTCTCCGGGCATAAAAAAATGGCTTTGGAAACTTGGTAGGGCCGTAATGCCTAGATACCTATATACCGCATGAGAGTTCATCCGTACGAGCAACTGTGCGCTCACTATTCCCCACGGACTGTTCAAAAGCAATTTAGTTGGAACATGACGATAATCGACAGGAGGACTGTTTCGAGAACGATGAGGAGGAAGTAACGGCCGTGATTTGGAGGTGATACACTCTGACTCGATCTCATGCTTGGGAGTCAAATCTTCTGCTTTGTTCCTTTCCGGTAGGGGGAGCCACTATCATGAAGAATATGAGTATTCCTGCTAGAGACCGCGACATGCCACAATACATTTGCCTCGTTTGATATGTCTAGCGCGGCCAGGAAGTTGATGTAGTCGTCATCGTCATCATCGAGCAGATGATCGCGATCGGATGGGGTGAATGAATCGAGCTCTACGTGGAGAAAGTCGGGCGTGGCCTCTGGGTTTGGTATGTGACCAGTGCTGCTGGATGCAGGATCTGAGATGTGTGGTGATCGACGATGTTCGACTTTATGCCTCTGGGATAGGATGTGTATGGATGGCGACTGGGACGCGCCACACGACCGGGACGCACCTTGTGAGGCTGGATTTCGGGCTCGCTGTCAGAGGAGATCTCGATCACTTCGGGTTGTACGCGCTCCTTGCGTTTCAAGTCTTTCTTGACAGCATCCGCGGCCATTTTAAGGGCGTCGGAAGCGCGCTTGTTAGGTGGGCGGGTGTGAAGACGCGCAGTGCGCAATAAGAGCTCCTTTGGTCGAGAATGAGACGGGTGAGTAGTGAATCGGAGGTGAACCGACCGCTTGGGTGATGCGCTGGAGCTCGGTGGTATAGAAGTCCACGGGACGTAGACTTGAACTGGAAGGTCTGTTGAACGCACGGGGTGAGATGGGGAGGACTCACGCTGGTCGCGACGAGTCGTCGGTGTCCTGGTCGAGGAGGGAGACGGAGACTTTGTCTCTTGAGCGCTTCCTCGGGCTGGGCGACGGTGGACGGTCTATGCGTATGCAGTGGCGCACGCCAGTACAATACACGTCCAAGTCGTCGACATCAATCACTTCGCGCGACATACGGGTCGAAGAACAACACCTCCTCACGTCACGTGCCTTCCTCTTCATGGGTCAGTCATCATCGACCTCGGCTTGTCCAGTACAGTCACAGAGACCCGGAGGATGTCCCGTCGACCATGCCTCGCTCAGCCCGCTCAACCAAATGCCGTCCCTTCCCCAGACCCCGCTCGACGACTCTCAGCAACTCCCAATCGAGCGCACCCTCTCATCCATACCGCGCTCTGTCGACGCTGGAAGGAAGCAGACGTGGGAGTATCCTTCACCCCAGCAGTTTTATAATGCGCTTGTTAGGAAGGGTTGGCAAACACCCGTAGAGCATGTAGAGACCATGGTCGACATTCACAATTTCTTGAACGAGCGCGCTTGGAACGAAGTTTTAAAATGGGAGAAGCGCGTCGCCCAGTAGGACATTTTCCCTGGTTCTACACCCACAGCGACTGATAGCCTCCCTCTCAGACCGGGTGACGAAGAGCCCCACCTGGCCAGGTTCATGGGCCGTCCAGGTGAACTCTCCCCCAAGGCGCGGTTGTTGATGTTTGCCGGGTGGTTGTTGCCCTCGCGGTTCAGGTATGTCTTGGAGTGGTGTGGTAGTGCAAGCTGATGTTGGTCGCAGCTCCGAGCCCCCGTTTGATCGCCACGACTGGATTATTCGGAGACCACGCACGGGAGAGGAAGTACGGTACGTGATCGACTATTACTCGGCTCCACCCACGCCAGACGGTCAGCCCGTCTTTGCGCTGGACGTCCGGCCTGCACTGGACAGTCTACAGAGCGTCAAGGAGCGGGTCGCTCTCTCTACAGGCGAGATCTGGCAGGAGCTGAGTGAGCGTGCGTGGGGACCCAAGTAATGTACATGTCGGGTGTGATATGTAGATAGTCGTCGTCGTCGTCGCTGGGAATTCCAAAACTGGGCAGTGCATTGTCGCGCGTTTTCAAAGTCACTTCCGTCACTTGGTCGACGACGACAACGACGACAACGACGTTGCCTCTACTATGGAGCGACCAGTCGGACCTCGCCAGCCAGACAAGCGCAACGAGGCCTACGAGTCCATCTTTGGTCGCCCGTCCGCGACACACCACCAGGCGGCACTCGGTCCAGCGTACTATCCACCGCCCGCCCAGCACCATCCCCAACCCAGTCAGTTCTCCCCGCCCTACAATTACTACCCGCAGCAGATCGACAGACGTACCTCCCATCCCTCCGCCGTCGTTCCCCAGCCAGCCTACTATCACCATCCGTCCTACTCACAGTCCCCCCCACCCCAGTCCCATCCCCCCGTCTCTCCTCCCTACCACCACCCCCCCCACCCCCTCCAACCTCGTACACACTCCCTCGCTCCACCCACTCGCCACATTCGTGCACCTTCCGTCGTCAGCGCACCCATCACATCCGCCATCATACCCCCAAAACCGGAAGATCCCCCAGATGCCGCACTCGAGGTCCTTACCAGGTCTGGCCTTACCCCTGCCCAGGCTTATCAGGTCCAGGTCTACCGCACCGACCCTCCTCCCCAGAACGGCACTCCATCCCGTCCCTCCGATGACGTGCCACGTCTCGACCTGATCGATCCTGATATCGGTCGTCTCATCCTTGATTTCACCACGGACCAACACTCCACAGATGACACCGACAGCGAGTTGCCATGGGCGCATTCTTCAGAACACACACGTGGGTTGCTCTGTTCCATATCTGGTCGCCGTGCCGCACAATGCGCTAATCCGGTGCCTTCTTGTAGCCAACGCACCCTTCCCTCAAGCCCTCCACGCGCAGCAGCCCCAAAATCGCCAATCAAGTCCCCTCTCCGTAAAGTCCGACCTCGCTGGCTCTTCCCGCCCTCACCACCTCCAGCTCGACACCGCCCTCATGGCTGACTCACGTTCATCCCTCGCCAACTCTTCTCCCTCTTCATCTACCCTTGTCGACCACTTCATCGGCACCGCAGTCACCTCCCGGCGCTCCTCTGACTCGGCTCGCACCGTCCCTGCCGCACCCTTCCGTCGCGAACACATCACCCAGGACAGGTCCTTGTCCATCTCTTCTACCTCAAACTCGATGCGCACCGTATTGGACACTCGTTCCCGCACAACTATATCTCAGTCCCACCAGGGTGGTCGAAACTCCCCCACCATCTCAATAAAAGCTCCCGCGGCACGCACCCGCTCTCCCGTCATCTATCCTGCCTTACTCTCAAGAGTGGCAGAGGCCTTTAAAGAACGCATCCCCCTCGCAGACCGCGTCAAGGATGGACTCACGTACAAAGACGCCTTCGATGGACGGGAAGCCGTCGACAAGATCGCATATATCATCAAAACCACCGATCGAAACTTGGCCTTGTTGCTAGGGCGGGCCTTGGACGCACAGAAATTCTTCCATGATGTCACGTATGACCACCGCCTGCGGGACAGTGCGGCTGAACTCTACCAGTTCAGAGCAAAGTTGAGTCCCTTCGTCAGTGGGGAACTGGCCACAGCCCACGCGGACCCTGATAACGATGACGCGGAGGGTAAGTCTCCTGTGCAGTGCAAGTCGGATGGTATGAGGGGGGTATCAGTGATCTCTACGGGACATGGCTCGAATGACTCTCACGAGAAAGAGTCGTCGCCAGTCGCAGGAGGAGCCGAGACAACGGCCTTGCCAGGCGCAGAGTCTAACGACGAGATTCCCCTTCCCACTGGCATTTTTACTCTTTTGACCGATTGCTACTCCCCTACGTGCACAAGGGATCAACTTTGTTACAGTATTGCGTGTCCGAGGCGACTAGAGCAACAAGCGAGGTTGAACATGAAGCCCCAACCTGGGCTCAAGAAACAGATCTCGCGGGAGAGTCTGGGTGATCTCGTAGTAAGCACCCGCACCAAGTGGTCGTCGTGTGTTACTGACTCGATTCGACCTGCAGGAGCCTGGAACGCTTTGGATACATTCAGTGCCCCAGGAAGTGGTGAATAGTGTGTCGGACACGGAGAAGAAGCGACAGGAGGGTATCAACGAAGTGATCTACACTGAACGCGACTTTGTGCGTGATATGGAGTACCTGCGAGACGTATGCGTGTCCCCTCTTTCGCGTCTTGTCATCTTTATACATCATCCTCGCAGGTGTGGATGAACAATCTCAAGGACAACGACATTATTCCCGCGGACCGCCGCACCGATTTCGTCCAACAAGTATTTTGGAATATCCAGGAGATTATTACCGTCAACACGCGCCTCCGTGATGCGCTCAACAAACGTCAAAAGTCATATGCTGTTGTTGAGCGTATTGGAGACATCTTTCTTGAGACTGTGCCGCATTTCGGCCCCTTCGTATCATATGGCGCCCATCAACTGTACGGAAAATACGAGTTCGAAAAGGAAAAAAGCTCTAATCCAGCCTTTGCGGCATTCGTCGAGGTGCGCCCGTAGCTTAATTATAACATACGTCGTTCACGACACGCACACAGGCCACGGAACGACTTCCCGAGTCTCGCAAACTTGAGCTGAATGGCTACCTCACCAAGCCAACAACTCGTCTTGCGCGATATCCATTGTTATTGGAAGCTGTCATGAAACACACGCCTGAAGATAATCCTGATAAGCAAACGCTTGTCCAGGTGGTCACCATGATCAGAGAGTTCCTTGCCAAGGTGAACGTCGAAACCGGAAAGACCGAAAACCGGTTCAACTTGCTGCAGCTCGACCAGCAACTGGTATACAGACCTGGAGAGCAGGTGGTTCGTGACTCCTCCACTCACTAGTATCGTATTCTGAGGTCTCTACGGCGTTTAGGACCTGAGATTGCAGGACCCTTCCCGAGAGCTCGTTTATAAAGGTGCATTGAACAAACGTGGGGGCTCTCAAGGGGACACCGGAGACTTGTTGGTGTATCTCTTCGATCACGCATTGCTCATGGTCAAGCAGAAGTCCAAGCATGAACAGCACAAGGTCTATCGCCGCGTGAGTTTTCCCTTCTCCTCTCCCATTTTGGCGACTATAGATCGTTCGACTGCACAGCCCATTCCATTGGAACTCCTCTTCATTTGCGCCTCGAACAAGGACATCCCGAAAAGAGTGTTGAGTCGCGGTGCACCGTACCCGCCACAGATCCCAATCAAGGTTGATGGCAAAGGTGACTTTGGGATCACGTTTGTACATCTCGGGCGAAAGTTTTACCAAATAACACTATGGGCGAGCACTTTTGTCAGCCATCGCAAATGGGTGGAGACTATTACCAAGCAACAAGATTTACTCCGGGAACGGAGTACAGCGTTTGACACCACCACGGTTTCCGAAGGTTTCTTTTTGGGTACCAACAGGGTGAACTGCGCAGCGCCATTCGGTGAGTCGGCGTGCAAATACCTCGAAACCCATCTAACGGTGAACAGCGAACGGGAGACAGATAGCTTTCGGAACGGATGATGGTGTCTACCTCTCGGACTTGAGTCAACCCAACAGAGATCCCATTAAAGTCGTGGCATTGCTGGACGTGTCGCAGGTCGATGTTCTTGAAGAGTACCAGCTCCTCATCGTACTTTCAGGTAAATTTCTCTTCACCTTGTCGTTCATAACTCATGGAATTTTCTAGAGCGACAAGTGATCACCTTTCCTTTGGATGCTCTTGATCCGATGGACCCCTTGGCTGGCCTAAAGCGTGCAAAGCGCATATCTTCGCATACATCATTTTTTAAAGCTGGGGTCTGCCTCGGGAAAACCCTCGTTTGCGTTGTGAAGTCGAGTCCGCTCTCCAGCACAATCAAGACGCTCGAACCAATCGATCAAAACATACGCGGGCGGAGTAAACCAACCTTCCGCAAGCTTCTGCAAGGAGGGAATGACACGCTTAAACTTTTCAGAGTATGTCATTCGTATTCGCCCCCTTTTCACTAGTCTGACAGGCAAGCCAGGAATTCTACATTCCCGTTGAATCCAGTTCAATACATTTTCTGAAGACGAGGCTATGCGTAGGTTGCTCAAAGGGCTTTGAGATTGTTGACCTCGAAAGTCTGGACACCCAAAGTTTGTTGGATCCAGCCGATGCATCACTCGACTTCGTGAGGAAGCGAGAAAACTTGCGTCCAATGGCCATCTATCGGATTGACAACGAATTCCTGTTATGCTATGACGGTGAGAGCAAGGGCTTGGCATCTGTTACTGGTGCTTACTCTAGGTGGTTGAAGAATTCGCCTTCTATGTCAACAGGAGCGGTTGGCGCTCACGGCCGAATTTCATGGTTCATTGGGAAGGGGCACCGACAGGTTTTGGTGAGTCCGAAACGAGATAGCACTACTTATTACCCGTGCATTGACACGGCATCGCTTAGCAATGAGGTATCCGTATGTCCTGGCGTTTGAGCCCACGTTTGTGGAGATTCGACATGTCGAAACGAGTCTCGTATCACAAGTCATCCAAGGAAACAACCTTCGCTTACTTTTCGCGGATACCCCTCCATCAGGGGCATCCACAGCGAATTCACACCACAACCCGTACCATGCACCGCAACCATACCCATCGAATTCATATCACCAGGTTCCGCCATCTGTTTATGGGCGCGCGACGATGCCTACATACGGACCGCCTGTTCCAGCGGGGTATGGTCAGTTCCCCAGATACAATTCAGAGGGTCGGGATGAAATCTTGATGGTGTCCGACGACCGTGTGTTGACGTTGCGGCTCACGTCTGGCAACAATGGATAAGCTCTTATCGACAAGGGGTGGTGGGGTGCTTTTGTTTCGAGCAACTAATGTGTCTTGTACCTTTAGTCTCGTTCTCCACTGGACTGGGGACATTGCGTTCTTCCGATGAGAGGCGTGGTGTATGTATAGTTAGATCGTAGCATCTGTTGTGATTTCTATTCCACGATAGCCAAGCAGAAAGCTGAAGCGGATGGGAAACTGTTGCGGACTTCGAAGTGTACGTCTCCGACTGAAAAACCCCACTAATGCCGAGTCGGAGATCCAGTGGTAGAACGATTCGCCTGAGAGCTTACAAAGCAGGAGTTTGAACCTTGTCGGCGGCGGCCTGCAGCACTGGCAGAACCAGCAGTTACTGGCAAGTGAGGCCTTGAGGGTCGAACATTAACACACAACCAGGAGAATATCGTGACCATTAAAGATGTCCGAGTCTCTGCAATGCCAGTATCCCCCCCGTAGCATAGAAGAGGCTCGAGTTCATCTATTTCACCGCGCTTCGATTCTCAAGAAAACACTGGCCGGGCGAGCCTCAAACTGATGGGTTCCGCCGAGCGGGAGTCGAGCCTCTTTTCACCACCGATCTTATGCCAAGCTGCGGGGCTCGGACGCTCACACAGTGATTCCTGTGGGATGTTGCTGACAATGCTACTAGTGTCCGTACCTCAAGACTCGTCTGCTTGACTTACGGAGCCCGGTATCAGCCTTTGTTAACCTCTTTGGAAGGCTCTATAGATTTGGCTCCAGTCTTAATCATTGGATGCAGTTTATGGCAATACAGTTGACTATCTCATACTGCATAACGTCGGG
>QFES01000474.1:463-33204 GCA_003316375.1 Tylopilus plumbeoviolaceoides
CAATTTTTACGGGGTGGCACGTCGGTAGCCCGATCAATTGGCCAAGCCGACGATTGGGCAAGATACTATGTCAATATGTGAGTTCCATTATAACTTTACTTTAAACTATCCTAAACTAATAGAACCAGTTTTGCTGATTGAGATATGTTCACTCGTTTCGCAGCAATTGGTGTAGGACACGACCTTGCGCATGCCAGACACAAGTATGGGCTGGTTGATGACCAATTGGGTGCCGACTCGGATGACAACGAAGCTGACGCCGACTGTACCATTACTGAAGGCACCCCCCCAATTCAGACAAGACATGCAGCAGCTCAAATGGATGGGATTCCTGATGTCTCCAAAGAGAAGGATAATGATGAAGATGAAGATGAAGACGTGAATGGAGATTCTGAATCAGATGGGAGTGGCTATGATGATAGCGATGTCGATGTGTGTTTCTAGTATTATAATTCGACGTGTTAATTTGTTGTCTGTCAGTGGCTAGTGAGTATGCTTGTAATACATTGTAGCCCCATAATGTGGTATTTTCGGATTCCTGAGGGTGATTCAGAAGCCTTATTCACCTTTCAAGAATTACATGACATTGGAGAGCATTAAATGATGTCGTTATTAACTATCACAACGAGAGTAGTGTAGGAGAAATGCGCCAGTTGTTGTCAAGTTCTTCATACCATACTATTGTTGTCAATGCCCATCTACCTTGTATCGATCATTATAATCCCTTATTAGACGTCCGTCAGATCTAAAATACCGTGTAATGCTATCTACAAGAGACACGTTCAGCAAGTTAACACAAGTGTAGGGTTTGGGTCGTGATAAGACAATGTTAAAGGACCAGGTGAAGTTTGTCTCGTCTTGGGACAACCGGTATGCCTTCGCGCTGAAAAAGACTGGTACAGCACTAGATCGTCGGTTCAATCGCCTCGGGAAACTGATTGACATCGAGGATGCAAAGTTCGAAGCGAAGGGATGCGGTTCCCCTTACTCCTCACGGCCATCCCGACAAGCCTGGCTATCTTAGTAATCTCGGCCTCTCCTTTTAAGTTCGTTTCAAAGCACCTCGGCAACCTCGGTGACCTCGAAGAAGCCGTTTCGAGCCAGAGGGAGGCAATCCAACTCTCGTCATGGTCACTCGCATAAATCATGTTATCTTGACTACATCTGCCACCCCTTTAAAGCTCATTCGCTTTGGCTAGCTTAGTGACCTCGAAGATGCCATTTCGAGCCAAAAGGATGCGATTGACCTCATTCCTCATAGTCACCCAGAAAAACGTTGCTATATTGACAGCCTCGGCAACATCCTTGCTACTCATTTTCAGTGCCATGGTACGTCTGAGTTGTAACGGATCCGACTAGTGTTACCATACTACTAGCTACAATTCGATATCCTCGCTGATCGATCAGTGGGTTCTAAGAAATCTGACAGACTCGAATAGGATACCGGTGGCCTTGTCAATGCGAGACTCTTGGCCCACGCAGCGAGATCTGTAAATACAGTGAATCCTATGCATGAGCTCAAGCTAAGTACTGTAACTACAGTACCTCAATCGTATGGACTCCGTCTATCAACTTATCCAACGTCACCTCCTCTCGAACTTTCACCTTGAGCAAACAGTCGGCAGCAACCCGTCTGTACTCCGTCCGTGCTAGCTTTTCAAACATGAGCGCCCCAAACGGTTGCCTCAGTCGAGCGACAATCCTCAATGCTTGTGTCGTCTCGTCGAGCTCATCCGCACGCTCTACAAACTCTTGGTTTAGCAGGGGGCGGACCCACGGATGAACAAGGCAAAGATTCTTCCCAGTCAGGTCATCCGAGGTCTGGATCTCCACTACCTCGAATATCTGCGTAGCTGCACGATATACATGCAGGTTTTTCACAGGAGTGGTGGGGTAGGAAATGTGAATAACCCGAATGGGCGCGGCTGATAGTGCGCCGGCAGCATGAACAAGAATAGGCGCTGATTCTGTGTCAGGGGCGAGGTCGAGGCGTGTGAGCGGGGACATAATACCCGGGAGCCACATTCGGTTGGCAGCGATTATTGGTGGTTGAAGTTCGTTGAGGTTACGACGTAGTGCCTTGGCAAGGGAGAGGTCAGCTAAGGATGATCGCAACGTCGCGATGATGCGGTGCATCTCCGCCTCCTCGATGGGTCGTGGAACATGCGGTGGAACGAGGGGGTTGTAGACAGTGAGGTCATTGGGCAGACAACTATTGTAACCGCTTGCATTCCCGGTCCATGCGAGAACAGTCACATCTCCTGACCCGGTCAGGATGTTCTCCAAGAGACGGCCTACTGCATTGGTCCGCTCTCCATATATGACTGGGAGGGCAACATCGAAGATGCCGAACAGGGAGTATGCGATATCTTCCACAAGCGTCGCTTCCCGCCTTGAAGCCAGATAGAGTTTCTCGCGTACCCTGTCTCGGCCTGGACGAAGTATAGCCATTGCCTCCGCAGAAACACCTGTCGCCTGTTGCATCTCCGCTATGATGGCGGGTGACTCCTTGTGGTTGGGCAACTCCAAGCCGAGGTACGGTTTCCAGTCTTCGGTATAGAACTGGATGACCGGCGGAGCAACGTATTCTTGGTATGTCCATACCCGAGTATTCCAAATGCTCCTTGAAAGGTCACCGGGACGCTGAGACTTCGACGAAACTCCACGAAGGTAGACGATGGTGAGGGATGAACCATGATACCACGTAAACATGGCGACCAGTGACTCCTGCAGAACGACATTGGATCCCCTATCCACGCAAGAGCTGTCAGTCCATGCCCAACGGAAGCCGAGAGCACGAGCGAGCGAGCAGAACTCTTGTAGCTTGCCATTTGCAGAGGTGGCGGGTAGATCGTAGACAGAGATGTTCTTGACTTGCTGGTAATCAGGTTCAGGAGGTTCCCATTTGTGGGATAGCATGACGTATTGGTAGAAGTTCTTCACTTCCGCCTTCATGCGCGCGCGGTCCAGTTTTCTTGTCATCGATGATACAAGCTCGCTATAGATGGGGTCGGCCAAAAATGCTTCTATTTGCTGCTGTTTGTCAGAGAGACGACTCGTGGCAGTGTCGATGAGTACTTTGGGCATATCGCAGAGGGTTTCTTCGATAATACGCCGAATCGTGGGTCTGGCATCGACATATTCTATTACCAACATCCATCAACACAATAATTGGTTGGTAAGAAAATGATTCACTTGCGAGGTCAACGCCGGGCTTTGATAGCATCGTAAGAAATGCTTCAACGGCTTCCGCATAACGTCCTGTGCTGTGTAACGCCGTGTATCTTCTCTCGTAGCCTCGATAGTCTGACGGATCGAGTTTGATTGCCTGAACATTATGTGATTGACGTGTCTAAAACAATACAAGGCACAAAGCGTACCTCATCAGCGTCGCGGAGTGCCTCGTCCCACAAGTTCATCGACGCCAGTGCTTCGCTCCGCTTGACGAGTACTAGTATATGAATGGAATCCAGGATATTGAGAGACAGTATCGTGGAAAAGTATTCGATGGCCACGTGGTAGTTCTGAGAACGCATTGCATCGTCGCCAACCTTCTTGAGCTTCTTAATGCAGCATCGTAGAAAATCTGCAAGGTGTGTTTAACCACTCTTGGTCCGCATTACTGGTCGATAACTTACCGGATTCCCATCGAGCTCGCTCGTCAGAACAGTGCGTGTCCCCTGCAAGTTCACTGTCTATCTGGCGGTAAAATATAATTGCTTCTTTGACACGATCGTTCTGTTCCAAAATGTCACAAATCGCGCGACAAATGACAAACTTCGGGAGCTTGAACTGAACAAAACAGAGTTAGTTGTAATGCTTCCGGGAATGATGGGAAGCATACATTGGTGGCAGCACCCAATGCCTCGTGCGCCGAGTGATGCATCAATATTGTTGTCGCCCACTTATTCAGCACTCTGACGGAGGTGGGATGGGAAACAAGGGACAGCGCAGTGGAGTAAGCCTCGATAGCGTCCTCGTAGTCTAACGCTCCATCTCCCATTGTTACAAGTTTCGAGAAACATTGGTGAGAGTACTCTGATTATAGACGTTATATATATTGTCGATTTGTAACGAAGACACTCACCAGGTATCCAACGGGCAAATACCCCGTTGGTTCTAACCGGCTCGGTAGTGGTGCCGAGGAGCTTAACTAAAGATTCTGCAGCATCCTTGATACGACCACTGGCATATAGAGTTTCGCTTTGATGTTTCTGCTCATGCGCGCCAAGCAGGGCACGAAGTGAGTCGTTTTCAGTTTCGAGGCGGACAATCTTGCTATCTAATCGTTGTAAAATGTTAGAAACGTACGAGTCAGAGCGACAAAAAACGCACTGAGGCATTCTTCCCGCTCACGAAGTGAGTTGTTTTCAGTCTCGAGGTGAACAATCCTGCTATCTAATCGTTGTAAAATGTTAGAGACGAATGAGTCAGAGCGACAAACGCACTGAAACATTCCTCCCGTGCACGAAGTGAGTAAATGGTTTCCTCCAGAACTACCTTTTCTGCTTTTGCGCGGACAAGTCCTTGCCCAACCTGCAGCGATCAACCAAAAATCCGGCTCAGAAATGTCATCTGTGGGACATATCATGTACACACCGCGTGATATGCGTGGCACACAGTTCTCGGCGCAACCAAATGATTATTGCGATCGACCAGGTTCATTACCGCTCCATTGGCAACTTCCTCATTTCTAGAAACATGTCAACATGCATTGAAAGCAGACCGGATAGGCACATGCCTACGATGCTCCAAGCGGTAAAGAACGACGTTCCGAGCTCTAAAATGCGACTGGAGGCGGGACCAAACCCAATCATTTCTTGCCAGCCCTCCAACGAAAAACAATCTCTGGATGAGGAGATGATATAACTAGCTGATCCAATTGAAGACGGTCAATCACACCGTAATGGGTATTAAAGACGCTCCTTGCTGCTTGAATGCATTGATGATGGCATCAATAGAATCGCTGAACAGACCGATGACCTCTGAACTATATGAACATAAAATTAGTAAATAGTATGTGGCAGAGTCGAGGAAACAAAGTGGTACCCCAATAGCTTAAGTTGACCAGATGAGATACAATGTCTTGAACTCTCAGTACGACGATCAGCAACTCTGACGTATGCGGGTACCCAATCACGGTCGATCACCAGTTTCGTGGTCTGGTCAAACTCGCGAGTAAATCGATCGATATCCTCCACACTGGAGTGCTCCCAGCCTTGTAGCTTGCCTATTCCCAAATTGGGCGCTCATTGTATAGCGGGATCAAGAAAGGTCGCACTCACTTTGAATCAGAGCTTTAGCCCGGCAAGAAACAAAAAGCGACCCCTGCAGGCGACCTAGATAGCACATGATGATGGAGCAGCCGAGAAGAAGTGGCTGCTTACATTGAACGGGAGCAACCTCTGTGCAGGAGATCGGTTTGGTCGTCATCCTCAATGAGAATGTACTCATGTTGATAGTCCCACCGCCAGCATCAATGACTGCCACTCCTTCGGGATCCGCTTTTCCGGCTGTTTCGTCTTTGAGAAGGTGCGAGAGGCATAAGTGGAGGCTAGCTTCGCCTTCCGTCAGCATGTAGACGCGGTTCTGGCCCTCGGGGGTGCTGGGAACGAGGCCGGCCTGCTGGATCGCATACCGATACACGTATTGTTGTTCATCCCAACCACCCGGATACGTGAGAATATACTCAATGGAATCCTGTACAGACGACCAACTGAACGTGGGATGTCGTTCTTGAATGTAGGTCTTGCAACAATCGAAAAGATACTTGATAAAGTCCGTGAGAATGTCGACAGCTGGTTTCCCTAGCGGGAGGGGCGGCAGATCTTCGACGGGATCGGAATCTAAATGCCCTGGACGGAGATGGAGCTTCCACCTGAGATATAGGAATGAGTACGAGCTTCATGCATGTTTCGCAACTGACCATTCAGCCTTTTGCCATCCCTCACTTAGCGAGGTCTTCAGTACGTCCTGTGCGAGTACCTCGGCGCCAGCGGCTCTGACAGTGCCACTTTGGTCATAGTACAAGAGAGATGGTAATTTGACATCAGCGCATGCAACACCCTGCCCGGGAAATCTACGGCTAGTCAAGAGGTATAGTTTGAAGGTGGAGAACAACTTGCCTTTCAACTGCACGAACCTTTGGAACTTGATGTGGTTCGAGGATGCAGTACGAGATGCTGCTGTATATGGTCCCGATGTCAAACGATACAACGAGTTTTGCGGGCCCTGTGTGTGGCTTGCGGCCTACCATGTTCACTGACTGAAGTGGGTGAAGCGAGGAATGAGTCGTTTATAAGCCAGGGGAGGATTATCCTTTTGGCTGAAGCGATGGAAAGATCGCCTGTAACACCTCATTAATTATACGGTCATCCAGCATGAGTTTGTCGAAAGCTTCTTGCCTGGGGCATGGCAACCTGTGTAACGAACCTCGTCACATTGACTGGTGACACCAAGCGGAGTTGATGAAGGTCCCCTCCCGAGTGCCCTGTACGCCTGCAGTTAGTCGTTGCACGAAGATTAGGATGAGTCGACAGATGAGGGTTCCGTGTCCTTCCAACGACTTCCAACGCTGAAACCGTTAACACGCGCAGCCAACCTACTCGGAAAATAAAAGTAGCAAGCGATACCCCTGATTGTCACTAGCCGTAATTCGACATGCTGGAGCCTATCCGATTGACCATTTTGCAATTACATGCCTTGGTAAGATATCATGTTATACAGGAAAGGGGGTGTTGATGAAGGGACCCAAGTTGGCAATGACGGCGCCTTAAAGTGGCGTATTTTGCGGACGGAACTAAAAATGACGTGAGGCAGCTCGCAGCTCAATCTAACCTGGTCGGATGACCACCCATCAGCACGAGGACAACGCGTGTCACGGTATCACTAGCTTGATGGCAGATGCCGAGATCGATGAAAGAAAACTGTTCATCCCTTGGCGGTGCTTGGCGGAGAAATCTCGGTTCTTTCCGACGAATGCTCACGTGTGCCGCATTACTTTCCAGATTCCAAAAAGATTTCCGTCATTACCAAGGATAGGTCTGTCGTTCACCCGCACTACTTGTGACTTCTCTCAGGCCTCGTCTGCCTGCCACTAATGACATAGGCTTCCACACATCGTAGTGAGACGGATACAAAGTCACGGACACTGGCTCATTGACACTTTGCATGAATAGTCTCGTCAGTGTGAGTGAGCAATCTCAGGCCGTAAGCTATATGAGGAGGTCCCGACTCGTATTATCGAGTCGTATAGGTCGAGTTTCGGTTCACCGAGCGACCTTTCGATTAAAGGGGTCCTCGAGATATACTGCATGGTACAAAGGATTCTAACTTGAACTATGTATCGACTCCTGGAAGTACAACACCAGGCTGATCACGCTACCATTGGTTGCTGTTAAGGTATTTGTTGCCAGCAGCTTGTACGATTCCATTCTGTGCTCTACTCATTCGTCGCACCCTGATCATGTCATAGGTACCAACATGCCCTGTTAAGCAAAGCAAGCGTCGGCTTTTGGCGCTTCAAGCTTCAAGCTTCAGATCCCAGCTCGATGATGGATCCTGGCTCGCTCTTCCGAGCCTTTCCCAAGACCTCGACACGACACTCAATAACATGGCAAAGAGTAATTTCGAGGTACTCGTTGCTAAACCTTCCTAGAACTTCGAGTGCAACAGCATGGAAGAGGCAGACAGTATGGGGTCGCAGGGGAATCAGTCTTATGCACAGTTTCAGTAGGGTTGACAAAGTGGAATGAAGCAAGTACAGGAATGAAGCAGACCGTGGCCCTGAAGCGGCGAAGGTTTTACTAAAGTCTTTCTTGGATTAGTTCATTGATCATTTCAGCGCGTACTACCACAAAATTTCTCATCAGAGGTTTGCGTGAAACGGATTCCCAAGCGAATGACGTCGACTTTAGGCCAGGACTTGCGAAGACGAGGTTCCAGGTTCCTGGGTAGCCGTTGGAGAAACCCTACATGATAGTGCGTCGCGATATTCTTATCGATAAGGTACCTGGCGATGACTGGTCGTGAGTCAAGCTGCTGACTCAAGCATGCATTTGTCTAGACCCTTACGCCCACGTACTAGTATATCAACTCTCCGCATTTGATCCAAAGTTTGAAAAGCTTCCGGCTTCCCCACCTTAGTGGCGGTCAGTGATACGAACTTCGTCACACCACTCATTTTCAGGCTTCGAGCCGATAGCCAAGCCTGGAGGATCTCATACAACGAAAACTTGAAGGAGAATCGTCTGGATTTCTGTACGCCGTCGCTGTCTGAGCTCAGGCTGAAGTTGGTCTTACTACTGAGACTTTAGGCTTTCAAGTTTCACGATTTCACCGTGTCACCTGGTCCGACTTTCCATGCTAGTGGAAAATAAAGTAAGGTTTTCGCGATAAATGGTATCAAAGGACCGAGGAAGCGTGGTTGACACAGGTTTGCGCAGCGGCGACTCCATCAACACGAGGTCCGAAGTTATGCAGCTCGAGCGGATCGTGTCACACGGTCACATTCACCACAACTTCTTAATACCATGTTAGGCCCGCGACTTCTTTGTGCATTACTCCGCTTCTTGCTGCATACGTTTACCCCATTTAGTTGGAGGCACAGATCTAGGTCTCAAGCCGTAGGTCCTTGCAGACCATAAGGTCCATAACGCTGGTTGGTGCTGATACTCATCAAGGCTCATTCACGAACGTGAGTCATAGACTCATAGAGCGTGCGGCAGAGATACATAACACATTTTGAGAAGCATGCCAAACACCTCAGGGAACGAAGCTAGTGTGATATTCAGGTTGGGGGAACCCTTGATTCTATCATAGGGCACTGTCAGTATGGCTGTGCTAAACACGCTGCAACCTCGTGTCGTCTACCGGGAACAAGGTGGACTGTTACCAATCGGTGGTCTTGTCGGGTAACTTCGAGGTACGTATTGCAGAGACCCCTACCACTGGCGGTGATTATGTCACATTTTTTTCTTGCTTGCTCACGTAACTTTTTGTATATATAGCTGGTCGGGCAACCGTCTGGCTCAATGGGGACACCGCCGTTGTCGTCGTTGTCGTGCCATGGGGCACCGCGCGGTGGTGTGGCGGTATCGGAGCACGGCAGTGGCACCGTCATCGTCGTCGTGCGCGTCGTCTCACCTCCCGTCGACGTCGTCCTGGCCGTTCTTGTCAGCGCCGTCTGGATCATGTCCACATTCAAGTTATTTCCTAGCCCGTTCGTAGTACTTACTGTACTTTTTTTTTTTTAATTTCTTATTTTGCTTGGTGGAAGTTCCTGGGGATCGTCCTTTACGGTATTGTATCCCTTGCCGGTAATAGTTTCTCAGAAACTGTCTCGAAAGCGTTAGCCTGAGGATGTCGTTTGTTACCCCTGACGGGCCCGGGGCCCAGACTTTTTTTTGGGACTTAAGCTAGGTACATGGCACCTGGCGTGGGACCCCATCGCGTCTCAATGCCCTAGGATTTTAAGAGCAGGGACTTGGCGACATCATGATTCTTGACTTCAAGCCGTACACAGGTCCTACAAAGCTTGTTCTTGCCTTCGATATTGGTACAACATACAGCAGCATCTCGTACTGCATCCTCGAATCACATCGAGTTCCAAAGGTCCGTACAGTTGCAAGGCAAGTCGTTCTCCACCTTCAAACTATATTTCTTGACTCGCCGTAGATTTCCCGGACAGGGTGCTGCATGCGCTGATGTCAAATTACCATCTCTCTTGTACTATGACCAAAGTGGCAGTGTCAGAGCCGCTGGCGCCGAAGTACTCGCACAGGACGTGATGAAGACCGCGCTAAGTGAGGGATGGCAAAAGGCTGAATGGTCAGTACTTCAGTTGCGAAACATGCACAAAACTCGTACATACTCATTCCTATATCTCAGGTGGAAGCTCCATCTCCGTCCAGGGCGGCTAGATTCTGATCCCGTTGAAGATCTGCAGCCCCTCCCCTTAGGCAAACCAGCTGTTGACATCCTCACGGACTTTATCAAGTATCTTTTTGATTGTTGCAAGACCTACATCCAGGGACGACATTCCACGTTCAGTTGGTCGTCTGTACAGGATTCGATCGAATACATTCTCACGTATCCGGATGGTTGGGATGAACAACAATACGTGTATCGGCATGCGGTTCAGCAGGCCGGCCTCGTTCCCGGTACCCCCGAGGGCCAGAACCGCGTCTACATGATGACGGAAGGCGAAGCTAGCCTCCACTCGTGCCTCTCGTACCTTCTCAAGGGTGAAACAGTTGGCAAGGGAGCCCCTGAAGGAGTGGCAGTCATTGATGCTGGCGGTGGGGTTATCGGCTTGAGTACGTTCTCACTGACGATGATGCATAATCCGATCTCCTGCGAGGAGATCGCTCCGCCCGAGAGTAAGAAATTGTCTCTGCGCACTTCTTCGCCAATACATACTTATCTGTTCAGGCCGATTGCAGGGGTCACTTTTTGTTTCTTGCCGAGCTAAGGCTCTGATGGAAAGTAGGTGTTTCTTCTTCTTCTTTATTCCATTACTGAGAGTGTTGAACGTCGATAACAGGAAAGCTTGAAGGCTGGGAGCACTCTGGAACTGAGGATATAGCTCGATTCACTCGCGAATTTGACCAGACGACGAAACTGGTGATCGACAGTGATTGGATACCTGTATATGTCAGGGTTGCTGATCGTCGTACCGAGAGTGCGAGGCATGGCATCTCATCTGGTCAACTGAAATTGTCGGGGTATCATCCCGTTTAACCCGCACTGTCGTCACCCTATTTATTAACGCTATGTCTTGCAGTCAAGAAGCTACTGGCCTGTTCAATGATTCTGTGGATGCGATTATCACTGCATTCGAGAAACACCAAGAGTCTACGACGACGCCGATCACAGTATGTCTGTTTCTTCTTGACCTGGAATGATGCTACATTTACCTGCATTTCCAGACGGCTCTCGTTGTTGGAGGGCTCGCTAGAAATGACTGGGTTTGGTCCCAGCTGCAGTCGTATTTTTCTGCCAGGCAGATAGCGATTCACCGGCCGAGCAATCATGGGTACGCATCATACGTGCCGTCAAATTTCGCTGATGCTTTTTTTAGCAGGAAGGTGGTCGCTCAGGGTGCCCTGTTGCATGCAGCTTCTACGAGATTGGTGGACACGCCCTCTGCCTTCCCCTGCACTAGTTCCTTCACCAACCTTTTCTCTCGCAAGGGTATGTTCCTCGTCTTGCTCGCCTTGTCCATGCGTCATTTTGGTGCATCGTTCCAGGTTCTACACACCATGTAGCCGATGCATTACCAGTGATGGAGTCCCGAGTTCAGAGGACCACGTTCCGAGACCGTCTGGGCCGACTTTTCGCGAGGTGGGCTTTCGTCCAGAGGATACACCACCATGCTGAATTCTCGTTACAAGGGCACGTGCGCTATTGCGGAAATATAATCTACGGGCGTGGGTCTTGCAGACTGAAAGATATGCACTGGATGCTCAGAGCATGAAGACCGCATATGGTGAATGTTATCGTGGCCTAGTCCCAGATATGTTAGTTCTCGAGAAGTAAGGGAGCTCGGATTGGGACTCATGTTCTCGGAGTGCGTTTCTTATCTCATCAGAGGAGACTCGAGAATGACTGAAAAGCAAAATAGGAATGTACATAATGTACATAATGTAGTATATGTAGTATATGTAGTATATGCTGTATGATAGGGCAGAAACGTGGTACACGGACGAAATGTTTATCGCATCGAGACGTTTCTTCTACGAGCACGGCGCGTCGCTACAGCCAATATGGGATATTATTTCACTGAGCTTATCTCATTGTGAGCATTCAGATCAAGATAGCCTTGCCAGACGTAAAATCTCCAAATGTGCATCGGAGCAGGCATCAAGGAGCGAGTGAATGCGACATTGACACGGAAGGACGTCGCTTGCACCAAGCCTGGAGCTTGATGCTTGATGCATGATGGCCAACCTCGCGAAGTAGGTCGTGATATGCAAATATAGATACTAGCGCTAGAGTACCTCGATTGTGCTGATTGTCTATCAATTCAGTCAACGGTGCTTCTCGAATCTGTACCATGATCCGAGAATCCGCTGCAACCTGTCTATACTCGACGCTTGACCATCATTCAAGCAAGAGCGCCCCAAATGGTTGGCTGAGTCGAGCAACGAACCGTAATGCTCATGTCGCTTCGTCTAGCCAAGTCACACCGTCAGAAAACTTTTGGTCGCAAAGAGAGGAAATCCACAGATGGACCAGACAGAGATCCCACTTCCTGGTCGAGTCATCTGCCGTCTTGACTTTCTTCCCCAAGCGTCCGCGTTGTCGCACGATATACGGAAGATTCTGATACACGATCTTATTCAGAGGCGTGAGTGAGCGCAAGGACAGTATCAGGAAGTCGCATTCATTTGGAAACCAATGACAGCAAAGGAAGGTTCCTGAACCGGTTATGTAGCGTGATAGCAAGGGAAGGTCCGCCATAGATTGTCGCATTGTCGTGATGATGGGGTCCATCTCGACCGTTTCAATGAGGTGTGAAACATGCGGTGGGCCGAGTTGGTCGTAGACAGCGAGGTCAGTGGGTAGACAGCTATTATAATTACCACCTCAGGATGTGCTCAAGCAGACGGCCAACTGCTTGATTGCCTTCTCCGTAATGATCAGCAGAGCAACATCGAAGATGCCGAACGGATCTTCTACGTAAGTCACTTCCCGTCTGGAAGCCAAGTAGAGTTTCTGGCGTACCCTGTCTTAGTTGGGGCGAAAAATAGCCATCTCTGCTGTAGAGACACCTGACACCTGTTGCATCTCCAAAATGACGGCATGCGACTCTTTGTGATTGGAGAAAGTCAAGCCGAGGTATGGATTCCAGTCCTTGATGTAGAAACGGATGGTTTCAGCGGCGACATATTCTAGGTTTGCAACACGATGTTGCATTGTTCGTCTCCACCGCTGTTCTTATGCATGCATCGTCCAGCTGTGTCGTCATTGACAAGACAAGCTCAAAATGAGCCGGAAGTTGCTCCTCCCTCGCGCTCATTGACGCTCTGGCCATACTCCGATTGATGAGGATCCCATGGATTGAGCGACAATGTTATTGAGAAGTGCTCTGCGGCAGCGTTATAGTTCTGGTGATTCACCGTGTCGTTGCTTTGTGTTATTAACTTCGCTACACGGCGCCGTAGAAAGCCTTTGAAGAATGCTCAGCAAGTTTTCACTTAGACTGAGTACCGAACCACTCACCAAGTTCCCATCGTGATGATAATGAGAAGACATGATACCATGCATCTTGAGCTGCATCTTGAGCTTGACACAGGTGAGATCGCCGGTAGGCTCTGCGAGGACGCTCTTGGCGTTGAATCGTGTAACCCAAGGGTTGATGTGACCAGGCAAGCCTTGTGGTTTCACATACGACACCTCGTGTCGAAGGGGCTTTTTCGATAAAAGGTCAAGGCCTTGGTGGAGGGGATCACGTTGCCGTGGAGGAAGACGACGAGCTCGGTGTCGTTATCTGGCAATGAATCTGGCTCTGATCGATCCCATGATACTTTGATGGGATAAGGCGTGATGTCCTTGATGTGGAACTCCCGAATGTGGAAGGTGGCGCCGAAGGCGACAGTCTCATCTTGGTTGAGGGGGGTGGAGAGGGGTTTTCCGCCGAATGCTGCCTGTACGCGTGCGCGGACAGCAGGGATACGCGTTATGCCACTGATGAGCTCGAGGGCATCGATGGAGAGACCGAACTCGATGAGGGCTAGTTGGAGGGAAGGGCAGCGCGATCGAGGAGAGAGGCGATGAGTTCTGCGTAGGCATCACGGGTGAGGAGGCATCGATGTCGTTCATGAGGGACTTGACGCTGAGGGGTGCCACTAAGTTGGCAGACAATATTTTGTGAGGCGTTCGCATCCGACAGCGAGACGGAAGGTGGCCTTGGGGCTGGAGAGGGACGTCGATTTTGTACTTTGTTTTGAACTCGCTGGCAAGCGTTGGAGGAGGGTGTAGTCGATGTTGTGACCGCCAAGATGCCTGTTATAGGCGGCGGAGATGTCGACGAGCTAACCTTTTGAGAAGGCGATGAACATGGAGGAGTGGCCGACGTCGACGAAGAGGATGTGACAGGGGTTCTCTGGTTCAGGGAAGTTGGTTTTCGTCATGCCCCAGTTGAGTGCGGCGGTGGTTGTGTCGTTGATGACGCGGAGGGTATTGAGCTGCGGTATTTTGGATGGCTCTGCGCTGCATGTCGGTGTACCACCCTAGTACAACATGACGATGTCGGACACGCCGGCCTTGAGTTCGCGTGCAGTGGTGTCACAGAGCTTGCCCGTACATAGCGACGAGCTGGGTGGCAGAAAAAGTGTGGTTGTCGCCGAGATACGACACCTGGCGAGGTTGGTCAAGTAGGGCTGATACGGGTGAGGAGGGCGAGATACCTCTGCACCAACGGTGCTGTTGACGTCGATGCATTGAAGAAGCGCTTTTTGTAGTCGAGATCGGGGTTGAGAATGGTGCAACAGACGAGACTTTGCAAGCACACACTCGATGGTTGTTTCTGAAGTTGAAAATTTCCCAGGTTTTGGCGGGTTCGCGTTGCTTGGGACCACATGCGAGCGATCTGCATGAAGGTCACTCAGAAAAGTTGTATGTCGATGCCACGGTTACTTGCGACGGTGATCTGTGGTGGTGATGAAGATGATGCCAGCCTGAGACGACTCGGGAGTTTAAGGGTGCGTCAAAGAAAGGTGCACATGGATGAAATGAGTTCGCGAAAGCTTTGGTTGGGGTAATCACATCGTGGGAACTTGGACTTGTCCGCAGGTCCAAGTATTACTGCTAAAAACGACACAACTCACAATATTCGTCATATCGTACGGCTAGCGTGATGACGAGCCACTGTGGTAGTGCGTCGACGAGTCGCGTAACCGTTTGAATGCGCGACACCGAGCGACTCATCATAGCATACATTCAAGTTGTCGCGCAGTTACCTTTATCTGGCATCACCATCGGTAGGAATATCTTTTATCTAAACGACTGACTCCACCTTCCTCCAGTGCTCTGCTATGCCTCCACCTTTACCCCCAGATCTTCAACGTGTGGGCCTCAGGATTGAAGACGTCGGAACTGTGGATGAGCGAGGGCATGGTACGCTGTGTCAGCGAGAATCGCCGAGGATATCTTGCCTCGTCTCGTCGTCTCGTCTCCCAAGACATCATGGGACCCTGAATCAGTGCAGAGGGAGGTCATTACCGGTGTCACGTACGTTTTCACCACATTATATAGTGACCCGATCGCGACTCACTGTACATCAGTCATGCATCATAAGGCGACTGTGCACGACTCTTGGCCCACGCAGCGAGATCTGTAAATACAGTGAATCACATGCATGAGTTCAAGCTAAGAACTGTAGCTACAGAACCTCGATCGTACGGACTCCGCCTATCAACTTATCCAACGTCACCTCCTCCGAGTCTTGAACCTTCACCTTGAGCAAGCAGTCGGCAGCAATCCGTCTATACTCCGTCCGTGCCAGCTTTTCAAACATGAGCGCCCCAAACGGTTGCCTCAGTCGAGCGACAATCCTCAATGCTTGTGTCGTCTCGTCAAGCTCATCCGCACGCTCTGCAAACTCTTGGTCCAGCAGGGGGCGGACCCACGGGTGAACGAGACAGAGATTCTTCCCAGTCAGGTCATCCGATGTCTGGATCTCCACTATCCCGAATATCTGCGTAGCTGCACGATATACACGCATGTTTTTCACAGGAGTGATGGGGTAGGAAACGTGGACAACCCGACTCGGAGTGGGTGCGGCTGATAATGCGTCGGCATGAACAAAAATGGGCGCTGATTCTGTGTCAGGGGCGACTCGGAGGTTTGTGAGCGAGGACATAATGCCTGGGAGCCACATTCGGTTGGCAGCGATTATTGGTGGTTGAAGTTCATTAAGGTTATGATGTAGCCTGAGTGCCTTGGCAAGGGACAGGTCATCTAAGGATGATCGCAACGTCGTGATGATGCGGTGCATCTCCGCCTGCTTGATGGGCTGTGGAATATGCGGTGGAACGAGGGGGTTGTAGACAGTGAGATCATTGGGCAGACAGCTATTGTAACCGCCTGCATTCCCGGTCCATGCGAGAACAGTCACATCTCCTGACCCGGTCAGGATGCCCTCCAGGAGACGGCCTACTGCATTGGTCCGCTCTCCATATATGACTGGGAGGGCAACATCGAAGATGCCGAACAGGGAGTATGCGATATCTTCCACAAGCGTCGCTTCCCGCCTTGAAGCCAGATAGAGTTTCTCGCGTACCCTGTCTCGGCCTGGACGAAGTATAGCCATTTCCTCCGCAGAAACACCTGTCGCCTGTTGCATCTCTGCTATAATGGCGGGTGCTTCCTTGTGGTTGAACAACTCCAAACCAAGGTACGGTTTCCAGTCTTCGGTGTAGAACTGGATGATCGGCGGAGCAACGTATTCCTGGTATGTCCATGCCCGAGTATTCCAAATGCTCTTTGAAAGGTCACCAGGAAGCTGAGACTCCGACGAAACTCCACGAAGGTAGACGATGGTGAGGGATGAACCACGATACCACGTAAACATGGCGACCAGTGACTCCTGCAGCACGACGTTGGACTCCCTATCCACACATGAGCTGTCAGTCCATGCCCAACGGAAGCCAAGGGTACGAGCGAGCGAGCAGAACTCTCGTAGCTTTCCATTTGAAGAAGTGGTGGGTAGATCGTAGACGGAGGTGTTCTTGACTTGCTGGTGATCAGGTTCAGGAGGCTCCCATTTGTGGGATAGCATGACATATCGGTAGAACTCCTTCACCGGTGCCCTGATACGGTCACGATTTATGCCTGTCGTCATTGACGAAACCAGCTCGCTATAGATAGGGTCTGCCAAAAATGCTTCTATTTGCTGCTGTCTGTCACAGAGACGACCCGTGGTGGTGTCGATCAATACCTTCGGCATATGGCAGAGGGCTTTTTCAATAATACACCGAATCTTAGGTCTGGCATCGACATATTCTATCATCAACATCCATTAACATCATAATTGGTTGGTCGAAACTATAAGAAACGATTCACTTGTGAGGTCAACGCCGGGCTTTGATCGCATCGTAAGAAATGCTTCGACGGCTTCCACATAACGTTCTGCACCGTGTAACGCCGTGTATCTTCTCTCGTAGCCTCGATAGTCTGACGGATCGAGTTTGATTGCCTGAACATTATATGATTGACGTTTCTAAAACAATACAAAGCACAAAGCATACCTCATCAGCGTCGCGCAGTGCATCGACCCACAAGTTCATCGACGCCAGTGCTTCGCTCCGCTTGACGAGTATATGAATGGAATCCAGGATATTGAGAGACAGCATTGTGGAGAAGTATTCGGCGGCCATGTGGTAGTTCTGAGAATGCATTGCGTTGTCGCCCACCTTCTCGAGCTTCTTAACGCAGCATCGTAGAAAATCTGCAAGGTGTGTTTAACCCCTCTTGGTCCGCATTACTGGTCGATAACTTACCGGATTCCCATCGAGCTCGCTCATCAGAACAATGCGTGTCCCCTGCAAGTTCGCTGTCTATCTGGCGGTAAAACATAATCGCCTCTTTGACACGATCATTCTGTTCCAAAATGTCACAAATCGCGCGACAAATGACAAACTTCGGGAGCTTGAACTGAACAAAAACGAGTCAGTGTAATGCTTCCGGGCATGATGGAAAGCATACATTGGTGGCAGCACCAAATGCTTCGTGCGCTGAGTGATGCATCAATATTGTTGTCGCCCACTTATTCAGCACTCTGACGGAGGTGGGATGGGGAATAAGGGACAGCGCAGTGGAGTAAGCCTCGATAGCGTCCTCGTAATCTGACGCCCCATCTCCCATGGTTACAAGTTTCAATAAACAACGGTGAGAGTACTCTGATTATAGACATTATATATGTTGTCGATTTGTAACGAAGACACTCACCAAGTATCCAACGGGCAAATACCCCGTTGGTTCTAACCGGCTCGGTAGTGGTGCCGAGGAGCTTAACTAAAGATTCTGCAGCATCCTTGATACGACCACTAGCATATAGAGTTTCGCTTTGGTGTTTCTGCTCGTGCGCGCCAAGCAGGGCACGAAGTGAGTCGTTTTCAGTCTCGAGGCGGACAATCTTGCTATCTAATTGTTGTAAAACGTTAGAAACGTATGAGTCAACGGACAAAGAAACGCACTGAAGTGTTCTTCCTGCGCACGAAGTGAGTTGTTTACAGTCTTGAGCTGAACAATGTTGCTATCTAATTGTAAAATATCAGAGACGTAAGAGTCGGAGCGACAAACGCACTGAAACATTCCTCCCGTGCACGAAGTGAGTAAACGGTTTCCTCGAGAACTACCCTTTCTGCCTTTGCGCGGAGGAGTTGTTGCCCAACCTGCAGCAATCAGCCAAAAATTTGGCTCGGAAATGTTATCTGCGGGACATGGCATGTACACACCACGTGATATGCATGGTACACAGTTCTCGGCGCAACCAAACGATTATCGTGATCGACCAGGTTCATCACGGCTCCATTAGCAACTTCCTCATTTCTAGAAACACATCAGCATGGATTTAAAGCAAGCCAGACAGGCACATGCCTACGATATTTCCAGCGGTAAAGAACGATGTTCCGAGCTGTAAAATACAACTGGAGGCGGAGCCAAACCCAATCATTTCTCGCCAGCCCTCCAACGAAAAACACCCTCTGGACAAGGAGATGGTATGACTAATTGATCCAATCGAAGATGGTCAAACACACCGTAATGGGTATTGAAAACTCTCCTTGCTGCTCGAATGAATTGATGATGGCATCAACGGAATCGTTGAACAGGCCGGTGACCTCTGAACTATACGAACATAAAATTAGTAAATAGTATGTGGCAGAGTCGACGAAACAAAATAGTACCCCGATAGCTCAAGTTGACCAGATGAGATGCAATGTCTTGAACTCTCAGTACGACGATCACCAACTCTGACGTATGCAGGTACCCGATCACTGTCGATCACCAGCTTCGTCGTCTGGTCAAACTCGCCAGTAAACCGATCAATATCCTCAGCATTGGAATGCTCCCAGCCTTGTAGCTTTCCTATTCTCAAATTAAGCGCCCGATGTATGACGAGCTCCAGAAAGGTTGCACTGACTTTGAATCAGAGCCTTAGCGCGGCAAGAAACAAAAAGCGACCCTTGCAGGCGGCCTAGATAGCGAATGAGGATGGAGCAGCCGAGAAGAAGTAGCTGCTTACATCGAGCGGGAGCAGCCTCCGTACAGGAGATCGGTTTGGACGTCACCCTCAATGAGAACGTACTCATGCCGATAGTCCCACCTCCAGCATCGATGACTACCACTCCTTCGGGAGCTGCCTGACCGGCTGTTTCACGCTTGAGAAGGTTCGAGAAGCATGAGTGAAGGCTAGCCTCGCCTTCCGTCAGCATGTAGACGCGGTTCTGGCCCGAGGCGGTACTGGGAACAAGGCCGGCCTGCTGAACCGCATGCCGATACACGTATTGTTGTTCATCCCAACCACCCGGATACGTCAGAATGTACTCAATCGAATCCTGCACAGACGACCAACTGAATTTGGGATGTCGTCCCTGAATGTATGTCTTGCAACAATCGAAAAGATACTTGATAAAATCCGTGAGAATGTCGACAGCTGCTTTCCCTAACGGGAGGGGCGGCAGATCTTCGACAGGATCGGAATTTAAATGCCCTGGACGGAGATGGAGCTTCCACCTGAGATGTAGGAATGAGTACGAGCTTCATGCATGTTTCGCAAACTGACCATTCAGCCTTTTGCCATCCCTCAGTTAGCGCGGTCTTTATTACGTCCCGTGCGAGTGCCTCGGCGCCCGCAGCCCTGACGGTGCCACTTTGGTCATAGTACAAGAGAGACGGTAATTTGGTATCAGCACACGCAGCACCCTGTCCGGGAAATCTACGGCGGGTCAAGAGATATAGCCTGAAAGTGGAGAACAACTTGCCTTGCAACTGTACGAACCTTTGGGACCTGATGTAGTTCAAGGATGCAGTACGAGATGCTGCTGTATATGGTCCCGATATCAAACGATATAACGAGTTTTACGGGCCCTGTGTGTGGTTTGCGGCCTGCCATAATCACTGACTGAAGTGGGTAAAGCGGGCAATGGATCGTTTATAAGTCAGGGGTGGATTATCCCTTTGGCTGAAGAGATAGAAATGTCGCCTGCAACACCTCATTAATTATGGTCATCCAGCACGAACTCGTTGAAAGCTTCTCGCCTGGGGCATGGCAACCTGTGTAATGAACCTCGTCACGGTGACTGGTGACACTAGATGGAGTTTTTGATGAGGGTCCCCCTCTGCCCAGTACGCCTGCAGCTGGTCATTGCACAAGGATTGGGCCGAATCGACAAATGAGGGGTTCTGTGCCTTTCCAACGACTTCCGATACTGAAACCGTGAGACAGTGAACGCGCGCAGCTAAGTGCTTGTAACCTACCTGGAAGGTAAGAGTAGCAAGCGACACCCCTGAGGCCCGATTGCCATTCGACATTGACCATTTTGCAATTATATCAGGAAAGGGGGTGTTGATGAAGATGAAGAGACCCAGGTTGGTAATGACGGCGCCTTTGGCGTATTTTGCGAACGGAAGTAAAAATGATGTGAGGCTCGCAGCTCGCAGTTCAATCTAACCTAGTCGGATGTGACCGCCCATCAGCACGAGGATGATGCGTGTATCACTTAGATGGCAGATGGGCCGAAGATCAACCAAAGAAAGGAAGGGTCGAGTTTATGCCTTGGCGGTACAAACTTGGTGGAGAATCTTAATCTCGGTTCTTTCCGAGGATGCATTGCACCTTCCAATGGAAATTTCCGTTACGTACCAACTTCCAAGGACAGGTCAGAGTCACCCGCACTACATGTGGCTTATCTCTGTCCTCGTATTCTTAGAGGCAGGCTCCGTCTTCCTGCCGCTAATGACCCGGGCTCCACTCACCGTGATGCAACAGATGCAGAGTCACGACTGCCAGCTCATTCAAATACTTTTGCATGAATAGACTCAGCGTCCGTATGAGTGAGCAATCTGGGGCCGTAAGTAATCTATGTATATAGGAAGTGGTGGGCTTGCAGTACCACATAAATGCAGCGCTTACATCAAGCCGAACAATCTTGGCAGGCGGGCGGATTTTAGGTGGTTCCGACTCGTATCCGAGTCATGGGTCGAGTTTCGGTTCACCGAGCGACCCTTCGAGTAAAGGCATCCTCGAAATCTACTGCCTAGTACAAAGGATTCTAACTTGAACTATGCGCCGACTTCTGGAAGTGCTACACTGGGCTGACCTGAATCACGCCTGTTAAGGTATTTGTTACAGGCAACCTCTACTCACTCGCCCCACCCTTATCATGTCATAGATACCACTGGCAACGTGCCCTGTTACATACTAAGTAAGCGTCGGCGCTTGGACTCTTGACGCTAATAAATAAACTTGGAAGGTAGAGCGCCAGACATTCTCACTGTTAAGACTCATACTCTTTTCAGCTAATCACGGCACGAGAGGGCCACGGTAGCTCTTCAAGCAGGAACCACTGGCAAGAAGACAGAGAATTGGTCAATATGGTACGGCTGCAAGGCCATCACCGAGGGATTGTGCTTAGCCAATTATAGCCATTCAATGAGCCACATACTAGTAGCAATTCCGACGGACCCGAGCTGCAGCATTCAGGATCCTCAGACAACGCTGGTGCTATAGGCGGTGAACGTATCGCCAGGAATACACTATGCCAACGAATACTGTCTGCGATCCGTCGCATGTTTTGCAGGCCCGCTACTAATAAGGTGCAGATACAACATCTTCATTCGGGGATTCATCTTCCTCACCAACGATCATGCAGGGGCCTAGCGATGTATCTGAACCTTCAAGCCCTGTCGATGGAGATATCATCGACAGTCAGAATAATTGGAATATCAAAGCAGAGCAAGTTGCCACCCGCATGGCACAAAGCTGCGCAAAATTATTCACGTTCGAGGACGCGGCGAATCCGGCGACCGACAAACAGGTCGCTATGCAAAATATTTCGGAATATATCATGCCAGAGTTGGTGAAATCCTTTGGAAGACGTCAGGGTGATATCCGTCGGCTGCTCGAGGCCACATTTCAAGCCTCCTTCGCGTTTGCGTTCTACAGGGCTGCTTCCACCAGAGTCACCGAACCAGCGTCAAATGCATCGTTCGATAAAAGCCAGCGGTTGGGTAGCGCGGGTGTGTATGAAAAGCTTACATTCACCTTTCTATAGCTTACAGTTTGGCCTCCTCCCAGAGTCTCTTATCGCGGGCATCACTCATGTCCTGTTGGCTGCAGGCTGCACTACTGCTAAGCCAGAAGTCATGTCGAACGTTAGATCCAAAGGTGGATCCTCGCTCGCTGTTCTTTCCCAGAACCTCGACACGATACTCGATAACATCGCGAAGAGTAATTTTGAGGTATTCATTGCTAGACCTCATGAGAAGTTCGAATGCGACAGCATGGAGGAAGACGGTAATGAGGCCGCAGGGAAATCAGTCTTATGCACGGTTTCAGTAGGGTTGATAAAGCGGGATCCAGCAAGTACAGGAGCGAAACCAACCGTGGCCCTGAAGGCGAAAGTCTTGCTAAAGTCTTCCTTGGATTAGATCATTGATTATTTCAGCGTGTACTACTACAACGTTTCTTATCAGAGGTTTGCGTGAAACGGATTCCCAAAGCGAATGACGCCAAACTCGAAATCAGGGCTTGCGAAGACGAGGTTCCCAGCAACTTCCCACACGGGTAGTCGTTGGAGAAACCCTACACCCATGATGATAGAACATCATTATACTCTGATCGATGGGGTACCTGGTGCCCGATGGCTGGTTGCAAAACATGCATGTATCTGTAAACGGTCAGACCGCCCGACGCTTAGACGGCTACGCCAAAAGGCAGCGATACTGAATGCATATCATTCGGTACCGCGGGCGGTATATCTGCTAGTTGTAGGTACCTAGGTAAGCTGGCAGGCTTATGGTGTCTAGACCCTTAGTACTATGTCCACGTAAATCGATTCCCCGGATCCAAAGGCCGCATCTGTGGCAAAACCCTCTCCAGTCTAGGGCGATATCTTCTGAGTGCTTACATCGATTACATTTCCCCAGTTACTATGGCCGCATAGGTATGTAGTACTGTACGTAGCATCCAGAATTTCTATGTCATGCTATGTTGTGAAATCAAATCACGGAGCATACGATTTGCTGAACTACCAAGTCCACCATGGTCGACTAGATCTACCGGCCACACAGCTCATGCTTGCTAGATTGGTACAAACCAAATACTTTGCACATGAGGGTGAGAGTGAAACAAGGGACTTGGAGGTCGGAAGAACATACCAATACGTGCAGGGCGACGCAGAGATCACGAGCGCATCAAAACACGTCAATTGAGGCAACGAGAAGAAGCGCATTGGTGTGCGTGAGATCGACCACGGCTGATGAGCCTGACGAAATGGTCAGCACGATGAAGGTACTGTCGAAGACGTACCTAAGGATCACCCAACACAATGCAAGCCACCCTACGAGCCAGTAAACCGTCGCACGACCCCCCAGACGTCGAGCTTTGGGGGAAGTGGAATGTAGCGACGGGGCGAGGAGTACAATGAGGGCGATGTGATCGTATCGGGAGTATCTTGACGTCGTAAAGACACTAGGGGTGCACCACAAAAGCTGCGAAACACGTCGAAACGTCAGCACAAACACTTGGAGAAAATGGGAGCAGGTAGCTGGAGCCCCAGACGGGGTCAACGATCCCAACGACGATGCACATGCGACAGGAGCATCTAGACACGACGACGACGCTAGATACGTGCAGAACATAGGAGAGGAAGGAGGACAACATACCTTGGGAGACTAGCTGGGCGAGCCGAAATGCAATGTCATGATACGACATGACTTTTACAGAGCTTGAGAATGTCCTAGATAAAATAAGCGCGACGACGTATTGAACATGCTACGTCGAAATTGACCGCTAGGAAGCACTGAAGGCAAGCAAATCGCGTTGGGATGCGCCGAGCGCAAGTCGAGCCGTGAAAACGATAGTAACGACATCCAATACGATGGAATCAATGCTTCACGAATCCTGTGAGAAGTAACTTGGGACAATACTGCATCAGCAAAGACTCGCCATCGACAGTGGCCCCGACGGGGCCAGAAACAGCCCACAAAGAGGGAGGTCGACGTGGTACGAGACTGAGGAAAGTGGAACTTGAACGAGTGGCGTGTCCGTAAAAGGAAACGTATCTCCACGAAAGGCTGGATCTCCAACGTTGCAGCAGGATGACTCGGAGTTGGAAGAGGGGTCAGCATAGAACGCAGAGATATGGAAGTGCAGGGTGGCGAGTGAAAGGGAGGCCGGAAAAAAATGAACAGGCGGTGTTGAACTTCGTGAAACGTGGGATGGGTCGCAAAGATGCTGTTTAACTTGCAGGAAAGGGGCCAATGATTGCGATTGTCTCCGACAGAGCGAAGGCCAAACAAAGACAAACATAAGCCAGATCCGGGAATGAACAACCCACATGCAGCGGGAATTATGTAATCCAAACTGGCCGCCCCTGGCCCTCAGGCCTCAGTCACGGTGATACGAACTCCCGTCACACACCACTTATTTTCGGGCTGCGAAGCCAACAGCCAAGCCGGGAGGATCTCATGTAACAGAAACTTGAGGGAAGATCGTCTGGATTTCTGTATCTTGTCTAAGCCCAGGCTGAAGTTGGTCTTACTGAGACTGTTCGACTTTGTCCACTGGCAGGAGCCGGCACTGCGCTGCATGGAACATAAAGCAAGGTTTTCATTACGATAAATGGTATCGAAGGGTCGACACAGGTTTGTACAGCAGCGGTTCCATCAACACGAGTCCGCGGTTATGTGCCAGAAGCCGCACGTTCACCGCAACTTGTTAATGCCACAATATAGCCATGCTTGGCCCGCGAGTTTGCACATTACTCCGCTCCTTTTGCTGCATACGTTTACTCTATCGGAGGCACGTACATGGATCTGAAGCCGTAGGCCCTTGCAGAGTCAAACCGCACCAGATTTTACCATGACGCCGGTTGATGTCGATACTTGTCAAGGGTCATTCACGAAAGTGAATCGTGGAGCGCGGCAGAAATGACACATTAATGAGAAGCCTGCATGTCAAACATCCCATGGAACGAAGCTGCAGTGTGATACTCAGGGTCGTGATTATTTGCACCGAGGGAACCCTTGATAGGGAGTTGTCCGACGCTAGTGGCCAATTAAATTCAACACCGTGCTTCAAGTTCTGGACCGGGGGTTACACTTAAGTGGTGATTGGTAAAGAACACGTGGTGAGCCAAAGAGCAGTACTACCGTGGTACGTCGACGATTTGCAGGTGAGGATGATGTGCTAGATATTGTCCCATCTCATTCCGCGCGACAATTCTCTGGTTGACAATCCCCAAAGTCTGACCTTTTCAATGACACGAAAACAGTGACTTGTCGGATGTGGAGTTACTTTGCATCACCTCGTGGGGCTTTTACTATACAGGACTCGATCGCTTCGAATATTCATACTGATTATGAAAACCGCGAATTGACAGCTTTTGCAAACGCGCCACAACCTCGTTGTAAGTCTTTAACAAGCTAAACGCTCGCTTAGCCTAGTATTAATATGGCAAATGCGCCTCTTCTACCCCCCTGGGGCGCTCTAGACTTGGCATTTTGAGACCATCATGCTCGAGTTCAAGCCGTACAAAGGTCCTACAAAGCTCATTGTTGCCTTTGATATTGGTACAACATATAGCAGCATCTCGTATTTCATCCTCGAACCACATCAAATTCCAAAGGTCCGCACTGTTGCGAGGCAAGTCGTTCTCCACCTTCAAACTATATCTCTTGACTCGCCGTAGATATCCCGGACAGGGCGCTGCATGCGCTGATACCAAGTTACCGTCTCTCTTGTACTATGACCAAAGTGGCACCGTCAGAGCTGCTGGCGCCGAGGCACTCGCACAAGACGTAATAAAGACCGCGCTAGCTGAGGGATGGCAAAAGGCTGAATGGTCAGTTGCGAAACACGCATGAAGCTCGTACTCATTCCTAGCATCTCAGGTGGAAGCTCCATCTCCGTCCAGGGCATTTAAATTCCGATTCTGTCGAAGATCTGCCGCCCCTCCCGTTAGGGAAAGCAGCTGTCGACATTCTCACGGATTTTATCAAGTATCTTTTCGATTGTTGCAAGACATACATTCAGGGACGACATCCCAAATTCAGTTGGTCGTCCGTGCAGGATTCGATTGAGTACATTCTGACGTATCCGGGTGGTTGGGATGAACAACAATACGTGTATCGGCATGCGGTTCAGCAGGCCGGCCTTGTTCCCAGTACCGCCTCGGGCCAGAACCGCATCTACATGCTGACGGAAGGCGAGGCTAGCCTTCACTCGTGCCTTTCGCACCTTTTCAAAGGTGAAACAGCCGCAAAAGCAGCTCCCGAAGGGGTGGTAGTCATCGATGCTGGCGGTGGGATTATCGGGTTGAGTACGTTCTCACTGACGATGACGTATGACCCGATCTCCTGCAAGCGGATCACTCAGCCCGAGAGTAAGAAAATATCTCTGTGCACTTCTCTGCCAATACATACTTATTTGCTGTTCAGGTCGACTGCAGGGGTCACTTTTTGTTTCTTGCCGAGCTAAGGCTCTGATGGAAAGTAGGTATTTTTCTTCTTCTTTATTCCGTTTTTCAGAGTTGAACGTCGATAATAGGAAAGCTTGAAAGCTGGGAGCACTCCGGAACGGAGAATATAGCTCGATTCACCCGCGAATTTGACCAGACGACGAAACTGGTGATCGACAGTGATCGAATACCTGCATATGTCAGGGTTGCTGATCGTCGTACCGAGAGTACAAGGCATGGCATCTCATCTGGTCAACTGCAGTTGTCGGGGTATTATCTCGTTTCACCTGCGCCGCCGTCACCCTATTTATTAACGCCATCTCTTGTAGTCAAGAAGCTACTGGCCTGTTCAATGATTCTGTGGACACGATTATCACTGCATTCGAGAAACACCAGGAATCTACGACAATGCCGATCACAGTATGTCTTTTTCTTCTTGACCTGGAACGACGCTACATTTACTTGCATTTCTAGACGGCCCTCGTTGTTGGAGGGCTCGCTAGAAATGACTGGGTTTGGTCCCAGCTGCAGTCGTATTTTTCTGCCAGGCAGATAGCGATTCGCCGGCCGACCAATCATAGGTATGCATCATACGTGCCATCAAACTCCGCTGACGCTTTTTCTTAGCAGGAAGGTGGTCGCTCAGGGTGCCCTGTTGCATGCAGCTTCTACGAGATTGGTGGACACGCCCTCTGCCTGCCCCTACACTGGTCCCTTTACCAACCTTTTGTCTCGCAAGTGTATGTTCCTCGTCTCGCTCGCCTTGTCCATGCGTCATTTTGGTGCATCGTTCTAGGTTCTACACACGATGTAGGCGATTCATTACCCGTCAAAGTAATGGAATCCCGAGTTCAGAGGACCATGTTTCGAGAGTGTCTGGGCGGACTTTTCGCGAGGTGGGCTTTCGTCCAGAGGTTACACCATACTGAATTCTTGTTACAAGGGTATGTGCGCTATTGCGGGAATACAATCCACGAGCGTGGGTCTTGCGGGCTGAAAGATATGCACCGGATGCTCGCATGGGCATGAAGGCTGCATATCGTGAGTGGCATCGCGGCCTAGTCCCAGATAAATTAGTTCTCGAGAAGTAAGGGAGCTCGGATTGGGACTCATCGCGGAGCATTCCCTATCTCACCAGAAGAGACTCGAGAGTGACTGTGAAAAGCAAAACAGTCATGTACATAATGTAGTATATTTACGACAAGATAGCCTTGCCGGACCGTAAAATCTCCAAATGTGCATCGGAACTGGCATCAGGGGGAGTGAGTGGATGCGACATCGACACACAAGGACGTTGCTTCCACCAAGCCTGGAGCTTGATGCATGATGCATGACGGCCAACCTCGCGAAGTAGGTCGTGATATGTAAATATGATACTAGTGCTAGAGTACCTCGATTGTATGGGTGCTGTCTATCAATTCAGCCAACGGTACTTCTTCTCGAATCTGTACCATGATCAGAGTGTCCGCTGCAACCTGTCTATATTCGACGCTTGACCATCATTCAAGCAAGAGCGCCCCAAAGGGTTGGCTGAGTCGAGCAACGAACCGTAATGCTTGTGCCGCTTCGTCTAGCCAAGTCACACCGTCAGAAAAACTTTTGGTCGCGAAGAGAGGAAATCCACAGGTGGACCAGACAGAGATCCCCATTCCTGGTCAAGTCATCTGCCATCTTGATTTTCCACCTCTCCAAGCGTCCGCGTTGTCGCACGATATACGAAAGATTCTGATACACGGCCTTGTTCAGAGGCGTGAGTGAGCGGAAGGACAATATCAGGAAGTCGCAGTCGTTTGGAGACAAATGACAGCAAAGGAAGGTTTCTGAACCAGTTATGTAGCGTGATAGCAAGGGAGGGTCGGCCATAGATTGTGGCATTCAAGTTGTCGTGATGATGCGGTCCATCTCGACCGTCTCCATGAGGTTTGAAACATGCGGTGGGTCGAGTTGGTCGTAAACAGCGAGATCAGTGGGTGGACAGCTATTATAATTGCCAGCTCTCCCGGTCCATGCGAGAGTCCTCGCGTCCCCTGATCCGGTCGGGATGTGCTCAAGCAGGCGGCCAACTGCTTGATTGCGCTCTCCGTAAATGACCGGCAGAGCAACATCGAAAATGCCGAACAGAGAATCTGCAATATCTTCTACGTAAGTCGCTTCCCGTCTGGAAGCTAAGTAGAGATTCTGGCGTACCTTGCCTTGGTCAGGGCGAAGAATAGCCACCTCTTCTGCAGAGACTCCCTGATGTAGAAACATGGTTTCAGCGGCGACATATTCTGGGTACGTCCATGCTCGGTGTGTTCCAATCGCTCAGCGAAAGATCACCAGGAATCTGCGACTCCGACCGAACATCACAAAGGTAGACGACCATGAGGGCCGAGCCTCGATACCACGTAAACATGGCAATCAGCCACTCTGGCAACACGATGCTGCACTACTCGTCTCCACCGCTGTTATACATGCATCGTCCAGCTATGTCATCATTGACAAGACAAGCTCAAAATAGATCGGGGGTTGCTCGAGTGCACCTTCTTACTGCCGCTTGTCAGACGACCCGTCATAATGTCAATGAGCACCGACAGCATAAGACGGATGATTTGGCGGACAAATTCCTGGATGAAGGGCCTGGCATCGATATACCCTATGGTTGACCTCTGTCAACGTACAATAATACGGGCGATGTTACACCAACAAACACACCGGAGATCTCCACACCAGAGGATTCGAGTAGCTTTGAGAGTATTGTTGCCTTGTGTTATTAACTTTGCTACACAGCGCCGTAGAAAGCCTTTGAAGAATGCTCAGCGAGTTTTTGCCTAGACTAAGCATCGAACCACTCACCAAGTTTCCATCGAGCCTGCTCATGAATGTCGTTCATGAGGGACTCAACACTGAAGGGTGCCTCTAAGTTGGCAGACAATATTTGTGAGGCATTCGCATCCGACAGCGAGACGGAAAGTGGCCTTGGGGCTGGAGAGGGACGTCGATTTCGTACTTTGTTTTGAACTCCGAGTCGTTGGGAAAGTGTTGGAGGAGGGCTTAGTCGATGTCGTGCGAGCTGACCTTTTGGGAAGACGACGAATATGGAGGAGTGGCCGACGACGACAAAGAGGATGTGATGGGGTTTCTTTCGTTCAGGGATGTTATGCTCCGATTGAGTGCGGCAGCGGTTATGCCGATGACGCCGAGGGTGTTGAGACCGGCGATGGCGGCGGCATCTCAGATAGCTCTGCGCTGCATGTCGGTGTGGTACATCGAGGACGTCGGACACGCCGGCCTTGAGCCCGCGTGCGATGGTGTCCTGGAGCTTGCCCAGACACATGGCGACAAGCTGGTGGCAGAAAAGGTGCACTTGTCGCCGAGATACGACACCTGGCGAGGTTGGTCAAGTAGGGCTGATAAGGGTGAGGAGGGCGAGATACCTCTGCATCGACAGTACTGTTGATGTCGACGACGTATGGTGTCGCCACTATCGCACGATTGGAGGTGTTAATGTCGATGGGCCGCGGTTACTTACAACGGTGATCGATTGATCTGTGGTGGTGATGAGGATGACCCCAAGCAACTCGGGAGTTTGAGGGTGCGTCAGTGTAGTTCAACCCGGAAGGAAGGTGCTGGATGAAATGTGTTCGTGAAAGGTTGGGGTAACCACATCGTGTGAATTTGGACTTGTCCACAAACTAAGTGCTACTGAAAAAACTACACGAACAATCATAAAATAGATTTGTTATGTCGTACGGCTCACGCTGGCGTGATGATGAGCGACGATAGTGTAAGTGCGTCGATAACTCGGACCCGAGGGAGTCGTTTTTCGCTAGCCACAAAGTACGGCCCAAGAGCTCACGACCTTCAACGGTTATACGATCGATCCCTCCTAGCCTGTCGCATATCGCGCGACAGACGACAAACTTCGGAAGCTTGAACTGGGCAAAAACATTGCAGGATGCGATAAAGGACATCTGTGAATGCTCTTCCCGACCGTCTTAGCATTTAGAGAAGTTGAGCGCGGGCCGTCCCAACATGGTCAGTCAGTCTGACTCGTAAGAGTCACAGGACGGATGGGCCATTGATTCGATGCGACACGCTTAAAGCTAACGGTGAACAAGCGGAAGTCGAGGAGCCCATGATACCATGGACATCGATAGCATTCGAATCTTTCTTTGGCCACCGCTTCGGATGGATGCAGGCATGAGGGAGAGGTGGAGTGAGATAGCGTGGCGTGAGGATCGGGCGAAAGCGCGAAGCACTTCCCGGCCCCAAACGACTGCACCAGCCCGCCCGGAGGCGTGAACTGTGGGGCGGGTGAGAATGCCTCGCAGCAGATGTTCGAGGGGCGGTACACATCGTTTGAGACCCAAAGGATAGATGGTTGCGAGGCACCTCAAACGACTCGGCGAGTTTGAGGCTGGGTGCGACGAAAAGGAGGGCGAGCGGTAGAGCGAGGCCACGCCGAGTAGAGCTGGATGAGCGAGGTGGTGGCAGCGCAGAAAGAGGCGCGCACCGTCTGCTTACCTAGTACGCTCGGCCTTTGACACCACTCTGCGGACGGCCCGTGCTAAAGCCTTATCACCATGTCAGTAATTGAGGAGACGTGGGAAATGTTGCACTGTCGGAGATATTCTAGCTAGTAGCCACCACTGGTAATAGTCTGGTATTAGCACTGGCAGAATCGTTCCGCTTCGTTCCAGATCCTTATATCTCCTCACAATGCTGCTGCGGCCGCAAACCATGGTCAAGCAGGATCGTGGGGTCATGTGGAACCTGCCTCAGTATGTAACTTTCATTCCTCTTTTGACGACATTGCATCTGGTTGAAAGAGCAGGAAGACAAGTTTCGCTTATCCCCGATGACTCCAATTCATCTGACATGACCTCGAGTGGAAGCCCAGTTATTATAAGGGTCTTTCATGTGTTCCATTCGCACTGCGGATTACCAAAACCCCGGGCCTCTGCATGGTGTGAAAGACGGGAGTATGACAACTACACGAGTAAGATCCGTCACATCCTACGAGAAATCTGGGATCAGTCATGGCCATTGATAATAAACTTACCTCCTTTTGCACTCCGTTAATCACTGTTTGTCAACGCGTCAAGTTTCTCACGTCCGTTGAAGGCTTCTCTCAGAAGCTAGTGATGCAGATGCGCTGTTCGTATTTCAGAAGCCAACCAGAACGATAGGGTGCATCTCGGTTGTCATGGGCTTCCGGCTTCGAAATAGACAGCTATTTGAGCCTGGCCTGGGTTTCCCCTACTACATGATGGATGTTTGACAATCAAGCGAATCATGCAGACGGGATACGGAGTGCCCAGTCCGTGGACACGTGTCTGATCTATTAGAGATGTTCAAAATCAAGACAGGGTCATACATCTCCCCGCGGGGATATGGTTCGTTGGCTTTGTTCTGTCGTTGGAGCCGTGTGGGCTGTGGTTGAGGATCACATGGTAACTCCCACAACGTGAAGTCTACCAAGTATTTTGGACTGTACCGTGGCATCAACGCTAGTGTTCCAGAAGCGTTGCTTTTGAACTTCTGTCCAAATCGAATAATACTGACAAAGTGATCATCGCACACGAAACTGGGAAATCACGTACATGGATTCTCACTGCGAGCGCAGGGTGGCTAGACGTTCAGGATATTCTGATTCTGTTGTGCTGAATGTCCCATTTCAAACTGTTGCCTTACCTGTGAAGGTAAAACGCTAAAAAAAGCCTTGCGTCACGAGCGGACAAAGCAGGTGTCCCCCTGATGGTGAGTATTGATCCGCGCCGGTGCCAGTGTAGGACATGCCGCACGTCTCGAGCGTCACGTTCCTTTCAGACTCATCCAACGATCTGCGATGGGAGTTGGACTTGTAGAAACTGTTCCGGAAGGATCGATCAGCTGTGAGAACAAGTAGCCACTGGCAATTTTAAGCGCTCTGAAACCACAAGGACATGATTGACAAAATTGAGCTACTTGGAGTGTCCAGGATCGAGGACTAAATTTATGGTGCTTCGAGTCGGTACGGTGGTTTTTGGTTGCCTGGGTGATAGCGGGTAGCTGTAGGAGTCGCGTGACCGT
>QFES01000477.1:0-11250 GCA_003316375.1 Tylopilus plumbeoviolaceoides
GTTCATATACAGTTCGTTCTGGAATTGGTATCGTAACGAGTGACCTTCAAAGAGTCCAAGGCTCACTCGCTCGCTCGTGGAGGCACTTCTTTCCCTGATGGGGGTTTCCCCCTTTAGGTTAGAATCGGTTGGATGTCTCCTTGTTCCGTATTTGGCTACCGGGGGCCTGCGGGACCAAAGTAGGTGGTAACGAACCCAAACAACGGTACGACGACATATAGATCCGACGAGGCCGTTATCATATCGAATGGGACCGAAGTTACCATATATCGCAGTGACCACATGGAACACTCCAACGGCGATTGAACTTACGCTCCTGGTGCGGATTTTGGTGGATTTTTTCACTAATTTGCGCTGTGAATCTGACTCGTCCAGACGGGAGCAATCACATGGGTCGTGGATCCAGTGTCACATCTGAGAGAAATTGACATGGGTAGAAAAATGACATTTCCGAGGAAGTGAGAGATGGTATGTCATAATACATAGGGCTGTGCTTCTAATTCATGTGATAACACTTACGATGTTATTGCCAGCGAGGAGGCGGGTGTATAACGAAAATGTTTGACTGAACGACATGTAGCAGGAAAGGAGCGTGCTGCCCAGTGGTGATGCTTCCTGGTGAACAACGAAGGCATGCGCTACATCATTCTCGGGAGCAGGCGGTTGCCACAGGAGAGTTGCAACCGCCCTTTTCATCTCTTTCACCCAGCCTCCCGGATATTTGATGTTGGCGTCCATACGCTTCTAAAACTCAATGCAGGTCCGTCCATTAATGTTTTGGGGTGCTAAATGTGTAACATGTGAAACGATGAGAGGCGGCGCCACTTTGATCTTGCGAGTGAGAAAAATGGCAGCATAAACATCAGTAAAGTGAGGGCGGTGAAATCACACTGAACCTGAAGAAGCCGGACTCCGTCATCAAGGAGGGGAAAGCTGTATTCGCCATTGGTAGAAAAAGGCGACGGTCCTTTCCGGTATGACGAGAGAGCGTCGTTGACGTTACACGTGTAACGTTGAGCGGGTGTTTCACAAGGACGGGTTGGAGAGGCAGCGGAACTGAGGCCCATACGCTTACTAAGCAGGGCCGACCATCGCTTCCATCGTGTCTAGAAGGCTTCGTGTTCCGTGGCGCTCAAAGTGGGCACTGCACGGTGTGAGGCGACAGCTTCTCATGCGCAAACAGGATGATGCGGGGATACGCACCGCCAAGCCTCAAAAGTGGCGCTCGATTTGCCATCCATTTCAGGATCTAGTCATACATGACGATGACAGCATGCAAAAAAAATCGATGTCGGTGAAAGGGACAGATGCGAGACCTAGCAGCTGCTTCGTCGGGTGCTGAGAACCAGTCGAAGATGGAAGCCGAATTTCTACCTAGCCACTTGAATGGCTGATATTCGCGGCGGAAAGTCGAATGACGACCCATTATTGGGCTGTGCTCTGGGCGTATTCTAGAGCCTTTGCAAGGAAAGGAGAAAGAGATCAAACCCTAAAGTATTTGGAGGGAGGAGACGAGGACCTTTGTAACCAACACGTTTGATCGTCACACTAGGGTGGCGAGCTTAGTCAGCGACCAAGCTTGCCACTCCGCTGGCACCATCTCCCTTCAGGCTGACTTTCTCGGAATCGGTGGTCAATGGTATCAGCTGTCCGGCTATGGAACGTCCGTTTATTCGTTGACGCGGAAATCTAGGCCCTGCGGAATGTAACCCGAAGGCACCTTCCATTCTGTCCCGTAAGTCCAGTAACCTACCGACCGCCCATTTCACCATATTCCACCCATCCAATCTGTTGAACGACGCCCCGGGGCTTGGGAAAGAGGCTCGGCCGGATCATGCGAAGGCCCTTGGCTTCGTTCTCCATATTATGGGACGCTAACGGACCGTACCAGTGGCAGAAGGCATATGGATCCATTGAACTTACATTCTATGGCAGTTGCAGCCCTTGACGAAATGATTCAGTGCTGTCACCTCCGAGTCAAGTTAGCTTGATTGCATTTCGCATTAATAGATTCCCGTTCATGACCAGTCATATTTACGGAGCTGGGTCGGCCGCAGAGCGTGCTGTTGTAAGGACTCGGTTGTAGCGCACTTCACGGAGGTTATTGGTATGTGTGGTTGGTGTAACATGGCGCAACACGCCACGTCGGCACCTCTTCCATGTGGCGCAGATTATCCACATCTTCTGGACGCGTTCTCTTCCGCGCTTTCAATCTACTTAATCTTGCATCGTTGGCTTTTCAGGGTTAAAGTAGCATTTTCCACGCACGGAACGATCGCATCACTTTGCATTTCGCTGCGGTTGAGTTTCCGTTCTGGATGAAGGATATTCACTGCTGATGTATTCATCTTAGGAGCTGCTGTTATTTTTATCAATATTACCACTCGGGATAACTCGCCTTGGCTGTCACTGATTGGTTCTGATGCAAGCGGAATGTTGACTTTGAGCTGCTTCCCTGTTTTGACGCGGGTCGGTCCATCGATATCACGTGTTCAGACGGCACGTTCATTTCCCAGGGCCTCTGGAGTCAAACCTACTTACGGCCACGCTCTGCATCTGATCGATGAAAGTCACATCTCAAGGTCGATTTCCAGATACCGACTTGAAAGAACAAAACGTTCGACTCGAACCTTGCACTATCGGAACACCCAAACAAGCACTTTCTATATTTCCTGTTGGGCCTATCCTTTATCTATAAGGGGGGATAGGTAAGGTCTTGAGTCATATCGCTCATTTGATAACAAGAGAAGGCAGTTATATATCATATTTGTCTTCTAGCGAGCCTGAGTCGTGCACACTTGAGTTTAATCCCCATTCACATCTGTGAGAGATGAACGGCTGCTACCGATCTAAGCAACGCCTTTGACTCACTGGCTTTCACTGATCCATTGTATCATCTCTTAGAAACAGGCACCCATCCCCTACCTTCTCGCGCTGATCGTTGGAATATTCCAATCGTAACCGTCATCGGGCCATTCACTCCGTCAACCTCGCGGTGATAACTCACATGCCTCCAGATTCGTGCTTGAATAGCAGGCCCATTGTTCACTGCTTTTGACGATACCTCCGCACGTCTTCCACGCCCAGGCGCATCACCTTTCTCGTGTGAGTGTGATTATAAGACGGTATGATAAATATAGCAGTGAAATCCCTGATGTGCACCCGTCTAGGTCCGATCGGTCGCTGTTCTATACTTGCATGCAAGTGCAACTTCGACGTCATCATCTTTCAATACAACTCTGTGCTAGACATTCGATTTCGCTTACAGCTTAGCAATAACTCGATACTTCATCCCGCTTTGAAACGACGTCGAGAAGCGGCCAAAATTTAGCCAAGAATTGCGCAATCCACGGGCTTTCGGGTTGCCACGGTGCAACGACGGCCACTCGAGTCAATGCCTAGTTGAGAAGTCACCATCTCATCTTACCTCCTGCGACGTTGGCTCACATCCATTATACCGGGTCACACCTACCCACGAAGGGGGGAGCCGACACGAGGCATGAATGTGATATTCAGCATCCAAAAACAGCATGCGTGTAAGCGCGCTATCGCCGACCGGACTCGGACGGGAGAAGCGATTGACTCTCCTCTGTGGGCATGAGCTGATCGCCATCGCTCATTACTGCGGGGCATTGCTTCCACATTCCGTTACTACGTCCTGGCCCAGCGACAAGGTATGGCTCGTCGAGCTATGGCCTGTGTCTGAAGACGGTGATTAAGTTACCGCAGGTCCGAATACGGTACCCCACGTGTTGCAAACTCGCAGGTAAACCGCTTTTCCCTTACCGTACGATCCATTCACCCCGCGCTTTTTCGCGGAGGAAAACCTGACTCAATGGCATTCGTCCGAGGAATCCCGATGCCCCCACTCAGAACGGACTGATGCGTACTATCACCTCGTGCTTTCCGCATTCGGACACCACCACTCAGTCACGTTCCTCTTGCGATGAATGGCGTCCCCACCACGCGGCAGTCCACTGTAACGTGGCATCGTGTGCAGTCGGGGGATAGCGCCATCCATTGGCTGGGTTTTTGACCTTGAAGCGCGCCATGAGGCGCGGCGTTCAAGGCGTGGTATCAGTTTCCCTCCCCACGCCTTCCTAAATGGTCTCACCCCCTGGCAAAAGTCAGGGCAGTTCGTGTGCCAAGTCCGAGTGTGCAGTCATGACCGCCGTCACTGTTCCGTATCATCCTCATAGCTCTGGATCAGACCGAGTCACGCATCGTTCATGTACCAGCGCACATGTATGGCAAGTCTGCAATCTCAATAGATCACCTGGGATAGCCACGTCGGGGATATGACATCCATGGATCATAATATTTCTCTCAGGCGTTCCCCAACCTGACTAAAATCTTGCCAAAAATTTCACGCGAACGCTCGCGTACCGGACCGCCGACGAACATCGACGCCGTCGTCCGTAAGGGCCAGCTCAATCTACATTGTTGCACTGATCAGATGTCCTTTTGGGTTATAGGAAGATAACAGTGCTCGCAGGCTTAACATTGACATGTCCGATCGTGTCGTGTTTCATCTCAACGCGCGCATTGTAAACATTTGTTTCCGATGGCAATGGCATACCTGCCTGCGAGACGAGACGCGAACTCCCCGATTATACCGTCATTGATTACCTTTCCTGACTCTGAGGGTAACGAGGTGTAACGGCAGGAGAAATGTGGCATTCAACTTGTCAAGCTGAGTAAGTTCCGGGTTTGGCGTGTCCCTGAAATAATGCCACAATCGTACCAGCGTGTCAGTTGCAGCCGAGGCGAAACATTTGACGTTGATCCGTACCAATGCATTCATATGTTTTGAAGCGACCCACACCAACCTAGTGTGCTTGTTCCACTCCAAACGGCATTAGCTCCGAGTACCTTTGATCAAGGAATGACGCACATCAATTAGCCTTTTTGCGGGGAAGTTGCTATACGAAAGAGTAGATATGCTGTGCGCGCAGCCTCCGGATGGAACATCGTCTCTCGTTCAAAGAATCCAAGGACAATTTTACAGGGCTCGACATCTCCGGGCGGCCGTTTACGACACAACGCGAACCCGTCGCAGCAAAGGAGTATGTTTCTCCCACACGTTCCTTCGAATCGCTGTTTCTTTTTGTCTTGGGGACATCGAGTGACGAGCATGCAGCACGAAAAGAAAAAAAATGTCCGCGGCTCCAGACGCCCAACACGTGAAAGAGTGAGAGCACGAGGCGGGACGAGCTTCCCTCTTGCATCCGCCACATACCATAGCACGGAATCAGCCCCTTTTTCCCATCTCAACGCATTGTTCAGATGACCAAGTGTCCTGAAGCGGCTCAAGACCCGTGTTGCCGGAGATGACACAGATGGAAAAGAGGCGAAAAAAAAATAGTCCACCAACTATCGGAGCAAACTATGGCGTCACATTAGCGAGATGAGGTGGAGTCCGGGGCGGATGAATACAGTACAGCAACGTTTACAACGCACACCCGGGCACCCTGATGACGTCGGCGGAAGTTGAAACCCCGTGCTAATAGCCAACTTGGGGCTGTACAGAACCAGGTCACGTCGTCGGCGCAACGTACGGATGTCGGGTGTACGGCGCGTGAAGAGCCGGGTCGCTATCAGAAATGAACCCGATGAAAATGGTATGCCAGTAAAAGATAGCACGGATGTGTGAACGGTAGTAATCGAGAACAGGAGAGTCAAGTTGGACACAGGATGATGACTGGGGAGAAAGGTAAATCACACTAACCGCCTCCACAGCCACTGGGTGAGGGTCCAGACGGATGCTGGCAAGTGGGAGGGGTGGCCTTACTCTCGACCACGTTGGGAGGGCAGAGACAGACCGTTGGGTCGGTGCTTCCAAAAGAGGAAGGTTGAATGTTGAGATGGCTGTGCTAGCTGCGCAACATTTCAGTGGCACCACCACCCACACAAGGCTCGGAAGGAGCCAGGAGACTGGGGTAGCCTACTGAATCTGGGAGAGCGATCCAAGTCAGCGGGGCCGTCGGCGGAGACTGTCTGGGCTGGCCGGCTGCCTTGCCGCGGGAAGATGCGTCGACTTGAATGGAAGATATTACGTGTGTCAAGCTTAACGAGTCACGATCTGAACTTGCAGATAAGGAGGAAAAAAAATACGGAATTTTTAGCGAAATGAGGGGAAGCTGTCTTGGGAATTTGCCGGCCGAGGAAGGTAGCGAAAACGGCCAAAAGACAATAAGAAAACTGTTTGCGCAATGTTTGTACACGGAATGGACACGAAATTGGTCTCATGGGACAAAGCACGGCTGTCGATTTGACAAGCGTCATCTTCCGTCCGCCTTCATTGTCTCACAAATCCGGGTCTTCTCATCCAAATCAGGCATCTTGCCCCTTGCTGAAGGTTTAAGTTTGACCCAATTGCAAGCAGGATTTTGAGACTACGTATAAAACAAGTAGTCGGTATTGTTTTTCGCTTTTCGTGCCCCACTCGCCCTATTGTTCTTCGCGATTGCGCCTGTGTGACAACGACATCAGTCAGTAACCTCGTTCCCGCCAGCGAAACCTCATTATTCAAACCCTCGTGCCATCTACCCTTTCTCTCTCCCCCCATCGTCCCCTTCCCTGAACGAGTTTGCTCACCTAGCAGTCATTTGTTCTTCGTCCTTCAGACCCTGAACAATTATGCCTGCTCTTCGCACTCGCGATACCCTTTCTCGACAATGTAAGTCCTATCGCGCTGTAATCAGTCCCATCGTCGCCGTTGATCCGTGCCTAATTACTCACCTCCACAGCACTTGAGGTGATCACGGACACCATTCCACAGCCATCCCTGGCAATCGTTTCGCCGACGCCGCGCGCCGCCACCTTCCCTTTCAACCAAATCGAAACCAGTCCTTACTCGTCCCCCATATCCTCTCCCTTTGAGCCAGATCTCCGGAAGCTCACGCTCAGCCCCCTAAAGACCACACTCGTTCGCACCCTTTCTCCCGTCTCACCTTCAGAAACGACATCCGCCACATCGTCATGCACATCGATATTCTCTACGACGCCATCCACGACATCACTCTCCACGTTCCCCGCATCACCAACTTCATCGCATAAACGCCGCAAGTCGTCAGTATGTAGCGATATCGAGCGTCGGCCTAAGAAGGGCGACGAAGATTATATCAAGCGCCCCGAGAACGCATTCATCCTATTCCGCAGAAAATGCTGCGAGGAGCGTCAAACAGTCCAGGAGGAAGCAGCGGCAGTCGATGGGCCAGCGAAGAAGCAGCGCCAGGCTGACCTGTCCAAAACGATCAGTCAACAATGGAGGGCTCTCTCCCCCGAAGAGCGTCTCTACTGGGAGGAGTTGGCCAAGGAAAAGAAGAAGGAGCACGAGCAGCTGTACCCCAATTATGTCTATCGGCCCCAGAGGAGCAACCGAAAGGGAAAGAAGGGGAAACGTGGCGAAGAAGGCGACTTGGAGAGTAGCATTTCGTTTGTCCTCCCCCTGTGTGCACCTGCAGTGGGCAAGAACCACGGTCGCTCGTCCTCCGTTCCTACGCCGCCACCTCGCCAGACCATCCAGGTTCCGTCGGTTTACATGCCTTCTTGCCCTACGTCACCATCAATGGTACCGATGATCAACCGGAGAGCATCGCATCCGGATCACGGATCAAGTTCGTCTTCTCAATTCGATTTCGTGGCTTCGAGCACTGCTATGTCCCAGAAGCAATACTCCCCGTCCGAGGTGTTCCCAGGTGTCAATGTAAGTGGCCTAAAAGGATGTGAGTAGAGTCCTCTGATCGCTTCCGATAGGCCCATGGTCTCTATCCCGGAATGCCCGAAAACCCGCATGCCCTGTCGATGCCGAACGACGTGTCGATGGGCCAAGTCGTCCCCTACATGGACTCGCCTGCGTCCTCGGTCAGCTCAGGATCCGGGCCGTCGTCGCCGGTGTCGCCCACATTCTCTCCTGTGAACTGCGTGCCAGGTGACTTCTCGTACCCTCTGGCACCATGTGACTCTTTCGGTTCACAAATGGAGGTCGGACCTTTCTGCGGCGCAACTTTGGACGTGCAGCTTGGCTTCCCATCGTGGGACGCCGCCGGAGCATGGGGCAGCCACAGTCAACTGCTAGTAGGTGACGAATTCGACATGAATGCCATTCCGCCAGTCGAGCTTGGTCTTCCCGGGTGCGGCAGCGAGATTATGCCATCGGCGCCGTCGGGCCCATTTAGCAACGGGTACACACCGGGCCCCTATGATCCTACGGTGATGGCAGCGGGTCAGTACCACTCCGATTCGCAGAACCAAGACGCGTTTGAGCAGCTCTTCAATTTCGAGAGCATGCTTGCGGCGCACCACGGATATTAGAGCCTTCTGACCAATGCATGCTGGCGTCCATTGGCTTCTTCCTGGACTCTTCGCTCACATCACGGACTCATCTGTAACAACACCTTTCATCCCATCAACCATTGCATCCACAATACCCACGCGCTGCTGCCACTCACCCATTGGTTTCTTTTTCTCTCTTTTGCTCAAAATGCGCTTGCCCTCTTGGTTTAATTGTGGATAAACCTGTTGTTGGATTAGTTGTAGTGATATTTTCAGTGTGCATAACCTCATACTCGCTTGTTGACGCATTTCCCCTCATCCCCGACGCATCCATTGTTCCGCACTATCGACCCATAGTATCCCTCATATCGTGCGCCACCCCCACCATCATTTTGATTATGCCCCCGAATTGACGATTTTACGTACCTCGCACACCACTCCCAACGGCATTGTCACGAAGATACCCTGTTGTTGTGACTTTTTATCCCTTATTGCGGTACTCATTGTATGTATCGAGGTTGCGCAGCAGAATGCATATCTTTGGAGACAAGCAGACCGGTGGGGTTCCTCGACCAAGATGTGAGCGACGACGGCGACCAAAAGAAAAGACTCAGTGAGGGAGCAAATTCAAGGGCGAACCCGACTTTTTAAGCGCCTCCGAGTTGCCCGTGCAGAGTCCTCGCGACGGCAACGGTGGACAAGGTATCGAGGTCACGTGGGACACGCCTTGTACTTGTTTCTCCTGCTCCACAATGGCAGGTAAGTCCTTTCTGCTACACCGCGACCAACTTATTGGCTCAAAGACCGGCTCAAAGACCATTTCGAGCTGTCGTCACCACCCTTTGACAGCATCGCCCAAGTGCGCTTCTCGCCAACGCACCCGGATCAGCTCTTGGTCTCCTCCTGGGACACGGTATGCCCAATATGAGTTTCTGCGGGTGACGTCGCTGACTCACGGCCGTCGCTCTCTAGACACTCCGTTTCTACGATGTCAGCACCAACGAACAAAAAGCGAAATTCGATCACCGCGCTGCGGTGCTTGCGTGCGCGTTCGGAGACGCTACGCACGCGTACAGCGGTGGGCTGGACACGGGCGTACGCGAGTGCGTCGTCTTTCGCCTTCTCTCGGTACAGACAACGCTGACGTTCGACCCAAGGCTCGATTTGTCGGCTGAAAAGATGACCTATCTGGGTCAACACGAAAACGCGGTCTCCGCGCTCAACTATGCGCGCGAACAAAGTACGCCTCTCGGGGGTTCTTTGCGTGCTGGCGTCTCACACTACATGCAGATGTCCTTGTCACGGGTTCCTGGGACCAGTCGTTGCGTTTCTGGGATCCGCGCTCAGCGACGGCCGAGGTGTCGTCGCACCAGCTGCCCGAGCGGGTGTATCACATGGACCTGGTCAATAACACGCTCGTGGTGGCCATGGCGAGTCGGCTGTTCCATATATATGATGTTCGCAAGATGAACGAGCCTGCGCAAACAAGGGAGAGTAGCCTCAAGTTCATGACACGCAGTCTGGCGTGCATGACAGACGGGCAGGGTGAGTCGGCCATGTACCCTCCCGGTTGGGACTGACAGCCGTTGCAGGGTATGCCATTGGTTCGGTCGAAGGACGTATCGGGGTCGAGTACTTTGATCCGAGCCAGGAAGCTCAAGACAAAAAGTATGCATTCAAGTGCCACCGCCAGACGATCGAGGATGTCGACCATGTCTGGCCAGTCAACACCCTTGCATTCCATCCAGTGTCAGTATGGTCTGTGTCTCCTACAAAAAGAATGTGATGTTGATCGGGATGGACAGGTTCAACACGTTTGCGTCTGCAGGGTCTGATGGCACGGTGTCCATTTGGGATCACAAGGTCAAGAAACGACTGCGCCAGTATCCAAAATACTCGGCGGCGATTCCCTCGATCGCGTTCAACTGTGATGGCACGCGTTTGGCGGTCGGAGTGAGCTATACGTGGGACGATGGAGAGGAGGGGGCGAAGACGGCGGAGCGACCGGCAATTTGGATCAGGAAGACAGGAGAGGAGGTCAAGGTGAGTGATATGGTTCTATTTCAGCTGCGAGTGACTGACTCATGTGGCGAACAGCCGAGGCAAACCTGAAGTGTATGGTGTCGCGATCCACGTCTACATGTTTGGAGAATAGGGTGTACTTTGGTCGCGGTACTTTCGCCGTGACGTTCCAATGGGAAAGTAGGGTTGCTTCGTGAGTAGCTCTTTATCTTGAGCAGACCCTGTCCCGAGGTCGACAAAACGCTCGAATGCATGACAAATCGTTTCTTCTGCTCTTCGCCCTGACTTGAAAGCTACGTGCGACGGATGGAGGCGGCTACGCCGCATCAAGGAACCCTTGGCCACCGCTCCTAGAAAAGCGGTGTCAATGCACGCCGCCGCCCTCGCGCATCGACCAACGTGCGTTATCATGATCGCAACTGCGCTGCGCAGCCGTGCGATCTGACACGGACGGCTCTGGTGTTTAGGAACGTTCTAGGCGAGCTGAGGCAGCATCCACGGGTGGAATCGGACATATGTATCGTTGCCGCTCGCGTGACGCCCCGTTGTGACCGGACGTGTCGTTCATGCCCGGAGTGGGTTTCCTCCTATCAGCACCCGGGGGCATGCGGTTGGTATTCTAGAAGACCTCGGGGGTGCATGTCCGCGGGGATGGGCCGCTTGGCAAGCTGCATCCGTGAACGAGCACGTCTCACAAGTCGCGAATTCGAGTCGTCGCCGAATTGGCCACCCCAGTAAAGCACAGGAGATGGGCCTAATTCAGGACCCTGCGACTACCGGTACTTGCTGTGTTCGTTTGGGATAGCACGTGCAACACAAATCAGCGAACTGTGTAACCTGGGTGTCCAGCCATTACGGATAGAACAGTTCGTTGGTAGATCACTCTCAGGCATTGGTTTCGTTGCAAACGAACAGGATTGTCATTCGATGGGATATTCGGTGCACGGGATT
>QFES01000482.1:0-14006 GCA_003316375.1 Tylopilus plumbeoviolaceoides
AACTGAGACAGTCGCTCGAACATGCACGGCAGCTTCTGACGCGACGTTGCCGAGGCCTGTTTCGCCTGGTGCATGGTCTGATTGCGGAACGCCTCGAGGCAGTTGATCTGAAAGTGGATGTGCAGCAAATGCGGGGCGGGACCGACGAGCTCCTGGCTGCCGATGGCGAGCATCTCCTCGAGCATGCCGAGCTTGGAGTTCATCTCAAGCAGGCTGTTGACCATGTCTTCCGTCTGCTCAAAGTTGCGGTGCACCATGGAAACCTGGGCATCGTGGATGACGACATGAGACGACGAGCAGATGGAGCGCGACGTACCCGACTGATCTGGTCAAACGTCGCCACGGCGTGCTGCAAATCCACACAGAGCCTGTCGATGGCCTGCATCTCCTCCTTGAGCACCTGGACATGTGTGCGGGTGCTGAGGAGCTTCTTGAGCCCTTCGCGGGTGCCCTCGAGCTGCTCCCTGACGCCACTTTTGAGTCTGGCGTCAATGGAGGACTTTTCTTTTTCGAGTTTCTTGCGAAAGGCGGCGACTTTGACGAGGTCGTCGGGCGATTGGAGGTACTCGCCGACCGCTTGGGCGACACCGTCCGGTTCTGCGAGGGTGTGCAACCACAGTACAACGTCGCGAGCGAACGAGAGACCCGACTCTGCGAATGTTACGAGTGTATGGACTGTCCACAGAACAGCGTGATCGAGTCCAAAGTATGGTGATCGTTTCAAGTTGGCAAGTCACATCGTTCAGTCACTAAAGCTGCCATCAAGGAGTTCTATCGGCCAATAATAACCCCATATGAATTGGAAGTTGCGCTCCAAGCTGAAGGTACACTTTGTGGTATACTTGTTGGACATGACAGCACAGTGGGCGTCCAGGACGCCCACGTTGCAAATGCGTGCCGTGCTATGCTTCCACCACTACACTTTTACTAACGGCTGGCGTATACTTTTGGCAACTTCCTTGGCTTGCCAACCCTATCACCTTTTTTGTTACATAATGCACGTAGATTTGTGTAATACACAGGTACGCGACATGTCACATGTCATGGCCTGAAGGTCCGTTGTGGCAGCCTGACACTGCTGCTCGTTGACTGACAGCTATCAACGTGAGACGGAATATGACGCAGTCCGCACTTTCAAACATATTATACTATTTGTCCTACACCGATCAAAGCTTCTGAACGACGTCCGCGCATCGCACACACAGATCATCTTCCTCGTGTCGCGTGTACGTCACGGTCCAACAGCAAGGACATTTATGCAGCGAGGCAGGTAGGACACGAAGACCTAGCGTAGCACCCGAGCCTATCGAACTATTCAATCCTGTAATAGAATCGTTTATGGCCCGACTCGGACGTACCTGCCCCCACCCAGCTGGGCACTTTCGCGCCATGCTGCAGCCTCGGCTGTATCATCGTACTTGTCCGTCAACGTAACATCAGAGACGATGAAGAGGGTCTTCAAAAAGTTTGCTATCCACCGCCCTTCTATTCAGCTAAGTTGCCACCGAGGTGGATATGGCGCGTACCTTCGCCCCTCAGCAGACTCGGATTCACAATCTTCGCGTCTCCCGCGTCGGGCTCGCAGTTGTCATTGCATACTTGGCTCCCCGTGCCTTTTCCAAGAGCAATAGTAACGCATCACGCAGGGTCCACAACAGATCCATATCTTCTTCCGCCTGCGTAGTACGTACTCAGCACTCTAGTTATGCCGCCAGATACACATTACTCGTGGTTAATAACGTGAGTAACGATAAAATGCACTAGTGGTTCCCACTTGTTTGTGGAGAAAGATAGGCCAGAGGAATCAGTCGTACGATGCGTGTGTATCTCTTCCGGAAGGTAGGGGAGTACTGACGTCATACTTTGCAGAACCTAAGGCAAGACGTTAATCACCCTCCTGGACTTCGACAATGATTACCATTACCCGCTTCAATGTATCGACAACCAATCTACGCTCCACACTGTGAACGTCGTTGACGTCCTTTGTGATGTCAAAGCATAGCGACGAAAGCGTAATGTTGGCGAAGTACGTTAAAGCGGCCATAACTTGAGCACAGCATCAGCACCTCGCGACAGAGGTGCGTCCATGACACACATACCTTGAGGGAAGTTGTACGTTGCATAGCCCTCGAGCGCTGTCCTTTCGAGTTTGTACAATTCACTCATGACACACCGCTCTGCCTGCTCCAAGGTGAGCTCTCTACGAACCAAACCCAGGTCCTTCTCTACGCTTGATTCAATGTCATGCGTAGCTGTTTCCGAGCATGAACCTGGCGGAATTCCATGTTTTCCTCATGGACTCCGATGTTTGTGCAAGCACGGTGGGACCAAGGGGTATATCACGCCAGTACTCGACGGACGCTGCCCAGAGCTGGAGGACATCTGGTCCATAAGCTGGTTCCTTCTTGTCCTAAGTCCTTTCAATCTCGTAGGAAAATGAATCGTGATAACAAGCGACCTACCAGACCACCAAGGATAATTGTTATCGGGCTAGCAACGTAACCAACTGACTTGCTCATCTTCTTCCCATTTTCGTCAAGCACCATGCCGTGCGTGACCAACGTACCGTACTATGGGCTCATTGGTGTTGCGCCATCGTCTGCAGCACCGATTTCAGTGAGTAGTTGACTCTGGAACCATCCCCGGTGTTGATCTGAGCCCTCAGTACAGATGTCTGCACGATGCTTTCTGCCTTGTATCTCAGGCAGCATGGACCAGCTCGTTCCACCGTCGAACCATACGTCCATCGTGTCTGTACCCTAAGCTCGCTGTGCTTGCCGCAGGGGGTCTGCGGTGCAACGATGGAGGTGGTGCGCGCGGCGCGAAGCTGGATTGCCGGGTACAACGTGTCCCTGCGAGAATGGCACACTGCTGGCGACGGCGTCTTGGCCTCTGTCGCATGTGAAATTCAAGCTGCCAAATGAAATGAGTGAATAAAACGTGAGAAGGCGAAAAAAAGAAAAGGAAAGAAACGCGCCGGACCGCGCGCGACTCGCGGGGCGGCAGCAATGGCAACCGTCGGTGGTGCCACGAGCGGTGGGCAGAGCGAATGTATCTATATTCGAATGTCAGCACCTGAGCTCGTCGAGAAGAAAAAAAGAGGCAAACGAAGGGGCAGAAAGGAATGAAAGGCGGAATGAAAACGAAAGAGCAGGTCAGCGAGCAAAGAAGACGGCGCGAGGGGGGCTTGGAGGCATCCGATCTGTCCGTTCCATGCCAGTGCACTGGACGATGTAGGGGACGACGAATTGGACGCTCGACGAAGTGTTGCGTGCTGCCAGTGGTCGGCGCCGGCGGAATGAGGACGTTTGCTGCCATGCTGGTCGAGAAATGGTCAGGAAGGAAAGGAAATGAAGGAAATGATCACGATGGGTGAAAATGAGTGAAAACGAACGAACGAAAGCGGCGTGACTCGGAGTGGTGCAGATCAAGAACGGAGAGAACGAAGGGATGGCTTACCGTTCAAAGTGTCCGATTTGTCCTTTTCGTGCGCCGGATGTCGATGGGGAACGAATGCGAACGCGAGGGAGTGGAATGACCGAAACGATCGGATCGATCGGCGCTCCTCAATACTGCTTTGCAGGTCGAGCAGCGAAGGGCGACGGCTGGTGTCCGTCGTGCGGTCACAACGGCCGCATACTGAGACGACGATCCATGAGTCCAGCAGAGGCAGGCCATCGTCCCGAGCTGGCACCAGCCTGTCAGCGATGGCCCTCGTCGCACACGCCCTGCGGTGCGAGTGGAAGAACGGACTCTGATGCAAATTACCTCGCATTTACCGCCGCCCGGTTACAGCTTGATTCATTACATGTATTCCTCTTCGTCTATGTCATCCAAGGGCCAGTGCGCCAAGACCTCAGCCCGTTCCTCCTCCGACTCGGCCGCCACATATCCAGCCTCCTTCAGCTTCTTACTGAGTGCCATAGCCTCCTCGTAGCGCTCGACTGGTACCCAGCCCTCCGGCCCGAAGCCGATCATGCGCTGGAACGCCTCGAGAGACTCGTCTTCTTCTCTCTGCTCTGAATCCAGTTTCATCGTTTCGTGTGTGTCCTTGGAATCAAACGCGATGGGACACGGCAAGCCTTCTCTGGTAAGCATCTTCCAGTTCTTCGTTGCCTGTATCAGCGCAACGTTCAGCACGAGAGTTTCACCCCCCCATGGGTTACTGGCGGAGCAGAAGAGGCGACGGCGGAGTATGCCCATGAGGTCAGTCAATGCCGCGTAATGAAACTTGTTGTACTCCTCTGCGTTTTTGACGTAGTGGTAATGGATGAGGCGGCGACTGTAGAGTTCCTTATCTCGGTTTTGCTGGGTTTTGTCTAAGTCGTCCAAATTCTCCAGTAACGAAGGCCGCGTCATATATTGCGAGACAGGATCATCGTAGTTCTGTAGCCGTTGGGGTATACCGGCAAGGAGAAACAGGGGTAGGATTGCGGTGTATTGCTAGTCGATCAGGCTGATGACGTGCAGGCTATGGTCAAGCGACCTGGAAACGATGATATTACCCGGCTGGGGGTCGAGATGACGGATGCGGAAATGGCTGAGGGCTGTGTTCCTGGGAATGAGTGACGATGCGATGAGGAGGTAGCGGCCCAGGCTCTCGATGTGATCCAACGGCGGCTGCTTCTGGTACCGGTAACCTTCCCTCCTTAAACGCTGGAACAGCAACAGTGGTTGACCGAACTGTTCTAGATAGGCTAGTTCCTTGTCTGCTCCTCTTAGAAGCGCTGCTTCGGCGCTTTCATCCATGGTTATCAGTTAGTTTAAGGGGAAATAAAAAGGGCAGAGAGCGGCCTACATGGTCCTCGATCTACGCTGAGCTGTGATCGCCTGCCATACCACAGAGGCAGTATTGTATCTGGACCGACGCAGAAACACTTGTTCTCTAGCGGGATCCCCGATCCCGGCCACCTCCAATTCTTTTGTATAGTATACGCTTCCGCCAGCCGGGAAAATAATCGACAGCATCTTCGACTCGAGTTTAGCAAGTTGGCATGGGACAGAAATAATGTCCTCTTCCTCTATTACAAGTGCAAATGCATGTTGGTAAGTTGTAGGGTATAGTATTTATGGGTGGGGAGGACATACAAGACGACGTCACGCGTTGCCTACATACGTGGTGGATGTGGTTATGAATCAACGTCAACGGGGAGTGAGGTGAGGCGAGTACCCATGGATATTGGCGAACGAGCTTGGGGGGAGCGCCATGGTGTGGACAAGCAAGAGACATGTTTTAGTCAGCAGTGACTCGGACGTTGGTTGGATCTGAACGCACTCGTTGAAACAACATACACAACATTGGGGACACTCTCGCCCACGTCGGTCGCGCTACCGTCAAGCCTTCTTGCTTTTAAGAGCACAAACCGACTCGGATCTAGGAGGCGGTTTAAGAACAAGCACGTCAATCGCTGCAAGATATACTTCAAGCCCAGTCCATGTAGCTTGGACGTCGCGAGTTTTGCCGAGTCGAACAACTGGCGCGCGATTCTTCACTACCAGCCTTTCCAAGATAATTGTAAGAATCGATATTCATCGAGGCAGAGGTAATGTTGACCTTGGGCACAGGACATCCGTCAAACGATGCTAGGCAGCGACAACCCCAGTTTGCCAGCAGTTCAATCACTGACCGAGTGCCAGCGCATCCTTACTCTGTCGTTTCGTCTTATAACTGGTTTCTAGGACGTTGGGAGAATCATTGTCTGGGATCTCAGTACTATTCTCCCGGCTGCCCGTCTCCAGGCATGTGTAAGTCATGGTCACCAAGCCTCGTTTCGAGAATGCCATGCATTAATCTTGCCACGTCAAATCCATCTTCAAAGTGACCCCCCAATGTTCAAGTTAGTGGGGCTCAGTTGCAGTCGTTGAGGCTTGCCGTTGCCTTCAGATACAGGATACGGGTCCGGAATGGCCCAGGGACGAGGCCGAAGCTGAACAACAGACACTGGCAACCGATGACCAGCAAGTGATTGAATTGCAATCAGATCCTCCAGAGCAGCAGACGGGCGACCATTGCGCTCACCTTTGAAGCAGAACTGCGGCACCGCCGACTAGTTTCGTTTGCATCGTGCTAACAACCACTTGGTAGCCTCCCTCCCCTGCATCGGATGAAAAATCCTGCTGGCTGTTCCCCAGTTCACCAACAACCTGTTCCCGATCTGACAAAGACTACCTCTGTCGAACAACCTCAGTCTGACCCCAAAGTCGAATCATGGCGCTCGTCATCGGACCGTTGTTAGGTGGTTCAGGAGAATGTGAAAGAAGAGCCAGATGCCTGATCCAATACCCTTTGTTGCAATTGAACGCCCAAGCAAACGGTTTCAGAAGGTCCGAGTCGTATCCGGACACCGTCCACAGCCAACACTACCATCGTACGAAGTGCGTCCTGCATCGACAATGCTCCGGACAATGATTCTTCGTGTGTCCAACGCGTCACCGAGGTGAGGTTCCACTTCGGATGCTCAGATGTCGAGGCTCACATGGATGTTCGTAGCACGCACCCGAGAAATCATCATGGCAAAAGGTCGACTTTTACTGTTCGACATGGGTCCCTTCATAGATGCGTTGTCGCCGCACAGACTGGTAAAACGCGTCAAATGGGCCACGTCGAATGCAACGGATATCGCGATACTGCTGCGAAATCATGATATCTGCTACCGTGCTGCATCAATTGTATGTTAGCCCAATGATCATGTCCTATGATATCTTCCATCGACACGCCTTGGGCGAGTACAATGATAGGCCTTGCTGACGTCAAAGGCTCGACGCCTGACCGTTCCCACCAAGGATATGCCATCTTTTCATTCATGTCGCCCTAAAAATACACATGCTGCTGCCTATGGCTACATCGCATCGTCGCGCTATCGTACACACCGTCGTCCTTCGATCATGAGCTCTCAACGAGCGATTTACCAGACGAGCTGGCCACTGTCGCCACGCGTCAGATCGGTCCGTCCACGGAGCGCACGGAAAGTGGTACATATCCGTCGACGAGGTACTCCCCGCCCGTCATGTAGCTCGCGTGAGGCGAGAGCAGGAGCAGCGCCATGCCCGCAATCTCCTTGGGCTACCACACCACGACGCCACGCCACCATCGTCGACGTCAGCATCCATGTCAGCGCAGAGAAGAGGAGACTGACCTCGGCGAAGCGGCGGAGAGGTACGTTCTCCTGCTGGTGCTCCCGAATCTTTTTATCCATGCCCTTGGTCTGGTCGGTGTCCACTATAACGGCGTCGCTCGCGTTAACGACACCAGCATGGAGGATGAAACGACGAGACAGGACGTACCGTATCCCGGGGAAACTGTGTTCACGCGAATGTGATTCTGGGCCCACTCGGCAGCGAGCGCACGCCCGAGGTGACGCACGGCTGCCTTGGACGAGTTGTAAAAGGCCTGTGGATTCCCAAGCGATCGTCAACTGAGAAACGTGAGGGAAAAAAAAAAGGGTTTGCCTGAGTCAAAGGCTGGTTGCGAGAAGCTTGGTTAATGATCTGCGCGGACATGGAGGCAGTGATGACGATGGATCCCCCATGGCCTTTGTTCGTCCAGCACCTGCAACAACCAGTACACGTCAAACCAACTTAAAAAAATATGCAAGGAAAGACGACGCACTTGCACGGTGAGTGTTGAACACCCCAAAGACGTTGACGCCAAAGACTCGGCTGAAGTCCTCTTGGGTCAACTCGAGCGAAGGTTTGAGGCCGAAATGCCCGCGTTCTGAGGCACGATGAATCAGCACGACCGTCAAAGAGAATCTTGAGCAAAGAAACGCAACGGCGATGACACCACGGATGGAATCCTTCAATTCATCTTCGATGCGCTTAAAAGTCTCCTGCAACTTGCTAAGGTCGCAGACGTCGCATTGGAAAGCCTGTACAAGCAACGTGAGATTACGAACGCCCTGTCCGAGGTTCATAAAAAAAACCGTACCATGACTCTGACATTGGGGAAGTGGCGCTGGATCTCCTTGGCGACATCGGGCGCGTCCTGGGATTGGCTAGAGAAAGAATGTGGATGCGGCGCAAATGAACAAGAAAATTGGGCAAGGCGCACCTGTAAATTATGGCGACGTTGCCACCTGCTTGAGCGATGGCATAACTGTACGCCTTGCCAATGCGACGGTTACCGCCCGTGACCACAAAGGTGCCTGCATGCGCAGCAAGAGCGGGGGGTCAGCCCGGAGGACGCAAATGGAAAGAAACATACCCTGGAGTTTGAGGGACTCGACTGTCATCCAATCTTTTGTAGACATGTTTGCGTAAAATAACCTGAGAAGGAACGAAATGGTGAGAGCAAGGGAAGAAACCCGGTCGACTCAGCTCCTCTAGCCTCGCCCTTTTTTTTATGCGCCTCGTCAAAGGCCCCTCTCGAGGCTCAAGTGATGATCACTTAACGCCTATCCAATACCTTGCCTAATCGAGTGTCAAGCCCCTGTCATTTGAATTTAGTGTAGATCGAGTGACCTCGTCCTCGATTGGTCAATACTACTCATTTGCCGAGCCAACTCGATTGGAAATTGCCTTGAATTAGCAAAGTCGACAGATATCCACAAGCCTGCTGCGCACGAGCAAAATCAATGGTTCCATCGACTACCCCAGACCCCGCAACATGATCGATCTCATACCGGAAATCAGGAGTCTAGACTAATTGAGTCGAAGGGGGGATCGAGATTCGGCAACGTACCCGTTTCTGATCAGGCCCTCACCACCCCTACAGTGACCTCCACTTCTCCAGCCGTTGCTCCATCCTTGCTCTTTGAAAACGCCGAAAGGACGCGTGAACTCGCCCACTGCGTTAACGCGAGAACGTCCGCATCGGGGAGGCTCGGTTTCACGTGCGGCGAGAGCGTGATGATGAGCGCGGGCGATGACATTTATAGATCGCTCTGAATGCGCTTAGAGTGAGAGTGCCCATGTAGTTTTCCAGCTCGTGGGAACGGGTATCGTGATAAGCATGACCGTTCGAACCCGCATGAGCGTCGTCAGAGGTGTGCACGTTCACGGTGCGCGGCTGCCCAGAAGGTACAACCTGTGGTGCTGGCAAATGCATGACGTGTTCGTGGCGTTCAATCTACCGCGTTCTTCCAAGTTAATCTATCAGCGCGACAAACAAGATAGGTTCACGCACCTCTCTGACGACCCTCCAGAATGCTTCCATTCTCCCGGCAGGTCCACCAATCCCCACAGGTACATGAAGCCCCCCTCCAACAAATCCACCGTTGTTCAATGCAAGAAGTATCTTCATCGGAGGCGTGGTCTGCAGCAAAACTCCACCGAGTACGACGCAGGCAGCAAACGCCACGTGTGAGGTGACGATCACTTCCACCGCAGCAAGTGCAAGATCGAACGGAGCGTAGTGTGCGCTAGGAAGTAAATTACGGTCAGATCATAATTCATTAGATAGGGTTAATGCGCAGCCGAGAACGGGCAAATAAACTTTTTTTCGAGTACACTTACACATCTAGAATCATCTCGGCGCCCAAGATCGCCAGGCAGAATAAAATAAAATGGGTGGCAGTGCATACGGGTTCCGAAAGATCCGCAGAGCACCTGCTTGACGCTCTGTCGGCGGCTTGGCTTGGTATCCCGGCCGTAAGAGAGAGAGGGGCGAAGGGAGATGCTTGTTGGTTACTATCAGGGGTAAAGTTAAAGTTAGTCAGGGCCGAGGCGTGAGAAGCAATGAACCAAAACCTACTGCTCACTAGCACCTCGTGTTGACCAAACACAGCGGAGATGCCAACTAACAAGATTAGGGACAGACAAACGAGCAGGACAGGAAAATGGAGGCTGGGACTCACTGAGTCCAATGATGTTAAGAGTGTTTGATCAACGACTCACCCTAGCGTCTCGATGTTTTCGTCACCCCAATGGTGATGATGTCCATCGCCTGCGCCTCTCACGCCCCCACCGCTATGTCCATGTCCATGGGCATCTCCTCCGGCAGATAACAGCAAATGTTCTACGGCCTCTTTTGCGACATAAACGCCGGCAAACATCAAATACACACACTGCGCAAAGAGCAGCGTTGTCCCACAGCGTGCGGGACTTAACCAAGGGCTGAGTAGCCGAGCGGGAGTGGCAAATAAGTTAGACTCACCCGTACATCCCACTGATCTTCCCTCCCATTCTTCTTGCGATGATGACAGGTCCAGCCACACCTAACGCATCGAAAACGACCTAGTAACCGAGTCCCGTGCAAGCGAGTGAACCGATGCTCTGACCACGTGTCCACAGCAGCGCGCCCAGAGCGAATTGAGCAGAGGCGATGATCATCGCAGCTGTTCCGGTAGAAGATATATTCATCGTCTCAGGTGTAGTATTGCTGGACTGGGAGGACGATATCGAATCCGACACAGAAGCAGGAGACTTGGACTGAGAACGTGGGATAGGCTCGGCCGCCGGGAAGAGCTTCCCTGCATTCGCATTTGGAGCCCACGGAGAGACCGACGTGGGCGTAGGCGCGGTTTGCAAGTTCTGTTCCGTATTCGGTATTTCTAGCCTTTTCGGTTGTCCCGGCTCGAGAAAGGAGAAGAAGTTGTGTGAGAGGGAATGTTTGTGGTGATGACCACGTCTTGCAGAGGTTCTGGAACCTGACGCTCGTATACCATTGGGCTCCGAGTTTGATTTGGGCAGACCGCCAAACGAGAAGCCGGGGTTGAGCTCTTGATCAACGTGACTGGAAACCATTACCCCATCAGACTGCGAGGCCGGGATTAGGATCGGATCCGGGGCGGGTGGTGGCGCCTCTTCGTCCACAGGCCGTTCATCCTCGGAAATGGTAGCGTAGGGTCTAGGAAAGAATATAGACAAGTTCCTGGAGTGGAGGCGAGAATGTCGTCTGATATGACCCTGACACATGGACTTCAGGGACACCACTGGAAGGGAACGGGTGCAAAGGAATATAGGCAGGAAAAGTAGTGGAAAGAGGTGATGGGACTGATGGGACAAATGCTCCAGATGAGATTGATCGTGTACGGGAATGCGAGGTCTTGGTGTTTGGTATAAACGATGTGCGGAAAGGAGAAGCTGGAGGTGTGTTGAGGCTGATATTAGGTGGTCGACAAGCGGGTATACCAACTCCAAGCGGTGGGAGCCCGTCATGTCTGGCGCGCGCTGGAATGCCAGGGCCTAGAGGTGGGAGAGAATGAGGAGCTGATTGGACACGACTTCTTGGTGAAGGGGGGTTAGGGAGGTTCTGAGGAGGTATAGACGGCACCGAGGGGACAGGACGCTCGTTTTGGGCTATGGCAGGGTCGTCATTGAGAGCTTCTTTGCTTGACTTGCGCCTGTGCACCGAGGACATGTTGACGGCCGGGGTTGTGGCGGGACGAGTGAATCGATGGCTACACGAAGCGTTTGTGAAACGACTAGTGAGAACGAGGGCGCGAAGGACCGACTGAAGTCACGACCGTGGAGTGAAAAACGGTCGTCCTGCACGATGTGATGAGGCATTGATGAAAGAAGTCCAAGTAGAAAACATACTTGCGCTCAGGCAGTGGCTCTGAAACCTCGGCGTTAGACCGGTCGCGACCCCAGAGCTTGACAACTGCAATAGCGCCATTAGCTGGAGGTTTAACATAAACAAGATGACTTGCAGAAATCAAGAATGCAGAAGTCGAGCTGGCGTGACCGAAGAGAGTGACGACGAACTCGCAAGTCGAACCTGGCGACCGACTCTAAGAAGCACAGCCACAAGGTCTAGGCCTCGGAACGATCCCCCGATCTAATATCATTTCTGGATCTACTCTTCTGGTTCGCCACCAGTCCAGGTTAACGTTGTCATCCAGCCTCTCGGTCCGCATCTACTAGCAGGCTATCCATTCGGTATGTCATGACAATCCCTCTAATGGTCTTCGCTGCCACGTTTCTCGATGCTTGTCGCACCTCTCCATTCATACAAACAGCCGACGCCATGTGGACGCCCAGTCAGAAACGTGCACGTCGGTGGCGATTCTTGCCATAGTGCAGTCTCCTGTCTCTCTTCCCATCAAACTTATCGCCGTTTCCTCTTGCTTTCCACGGCGCGCGCGACGCGGATTCAGGCTTCATTCGACAGAACATGCCGCTGTCGCGCCGCTTAATCTCACACGCCTAACTATCATGGCTGTGGGTATGCGGTGGTTCACTGAGAAAGACAACGGGACGACGCGGACACTTGCATGAATTGATCCGATCACTGAGGACTCATAGCGCTCGGGCAATGGATGTGGCTCGATGTAAGTATGACACTACGTATGGCATGGGTAAATGTATCCGGGGAAGATGTAGAATACCCCATGAATATGGCTGTGGAAAACAAGAGGCGGCATGTCCAACGGGAATCGAGACCGTTCGTTCAGCGCGTTTCGCCACTACTATAGCCGCAGCAAAGCCATGACGGCACCAGGCAGGAAAAATACAACTTGAAGCTCACTCTGCGCAATGATGGGCCTTCTCGCTACAAAAACTGTTATGAGCTGCTGCTTCCGAGCACGCCCTCACCTCAACCGTCACGTTGCGCCGCGCACCCGAGGGTGTTTGTCTCGGGATGGCAGGACCGCCTTCCGAGCGCGGAGGAGCCTCGGATGACTCAGTCGGCGCAACAGGGTCTCGAGGAGCCTTTTTCCTCTGAACGGAATGCAAATAAATGATGACATGGACGAACGTAATGGGGAGTGAACGAACCGGTGGTTTCACAGCAGACATCGCCACCGCCCGCTGAACCGACTGGTATGCCCAATCGAGGAGAAAACGAGGTTACACTTACCTTTTGGCGCTGAGTGGGGGAGTACGTCGATCCTGAAGGCCGTGCGTTTGCAGGTCTCGCTTTATGTTGACGTGTACTTGTCCGAGGATCTTCCGATGGCATATGACGAAGTGTCCGATTGCGACGACCCCCTTTCATGATGATTGGAAACCATCCTCCAACAGTTCGACGTCCATTTCCTTCAATGGTCTCGACGTTTTCGGGCTGTAATTTTGAGTCGGGCTCCTTGACAGACTCGGTCGCCGGTCGGCAAGGAGGCGGTTGTGGGTGAACCCCAGAAGGCTCGGGTGGAAGCATACTGAGTTCCACCGGGTTTTCGTCCGCAGCAGGGGAGGGAGGCTGCCACGTTGTTTCAGCACGAGATGGCAGAGACTCTCGTGACTCACCTCGTCGTAATCAAACGTCGGAGCAGATGTAATCGGCAGTGCCGCAGTCTGTTGCTACTGTCAGCTCAATGCCTTCCACGAGGAGCTGCTACACTCGATCTGACCTCGAGTAAGACATCACCGTCATCTTGGCCGCCAGTCACCACGGGAAGATTGGAATGCGAATCGCCGGCTGGCTGGTCAATGGCCTGTACGACCGTCGAAATCAACTCGCCTTTCCTTATCGGAAATGCTGCTACTTTACCTTGGTAGGATCTTGTGTCTGAAGACCACGAGATGAATGGTTATCGACTAAATTGATGACCACTTACCTAAGAATTCAGGTTGGCAAAAAATTGGCTGGAATTTGCTGTAGCTCCGACCTCGAGAGGCGTTGTCCCCGTTGAGCATCGTCGGGGGGGCGAACACAGTAATAGCCGTGCTTTGACTCGTGCGCACGTCCTTCAATGGCGTCAAGCCAGTTCTATCTAGAGGTGATGGAACCGTCCGAAAGCATGTCAGGTTTCGTGAGAATGCCTATCAGAATCATTGTGAGGGACGAGCGTATTTCAACGACCTATGGCAAACCTATAGTGCGTTCTCCTTCGGGATCAGCACACCTTGCCAGTTGCACGGAAAGCTGGTTCTGAATGTCATCTACATGGACATGTAATCAGACATGGTCCGAAACAACGAATGCTTTACGTTACCCGTCGTCGGTATGGTTTAGGATGATTGTGTTTGGCCGTTTGATGTACGATTCGGTGAGCTCTTTCACACCAGCTTAATCACTTCGTCGTCCTCGTTTTATATTAACCCTATAAGAGATAGTCAGCACATGTTTGCGCGTGGACACCATACTAACCAGGTAAGTCAACAAAGGACAGGTCGGTTGCAGT